>JANHFO010004169.1:41792-53906 GCA_032468095.1 Pareas carinatus
ATTATCCTGGAAATGTAATAGAATGCAGAGATGTCTGGTAATGTGTTGTAAATCTGAGCTAGATTAAAAACCTTTGCTGTGTTTGTAGTAACAAATCCTGAATTCATGAGAGATTGAAAGGGGCAATTCTCCTCCAAAGAGCTTTCAAAGTTGAGTAAGTGCCTTTCTTTCTTTCCTTTCTTCTTTCTTTGTTTTGGATTGCACAAACTGTTCAACAAGGAAGGGAAAGAAACACAGCTTGTATTAAAGACAAGTTGATTGATTTACATTATATAAACAGTGAGCTTGGAACAGAATTTTCCAGGAGTTGGTGTTTCTTTTCCACTCGATGAAAGATACACAAATATATATATTTTTTAAATCAAGTACAATGAATTTAAAAAGAATACCATGGATGATTCCTTGAGTAAATACTGATATGCTCTTTTTAAAAGAAATGCTACATTTTAAAAAGTTGCCATAGGAAGTATCTGAGGTATCAAAGTTGGATTTGAAGTTTGCAGACTAGATTGAAGTTAACCTTCCTTAACATTTCATACAAGATAATCATGATGGAAAATGCGATATGTGAAAGAGCATCTTTTTGCTAGCCTTTTTATGTTTCCGTCATGCCTCAGCTTACTACTACAACTGAACCCCACATTTCTGTTGCTAAGTGAGAAATCTTAAGTGAGTTTTGCCCCATTTTACAGCGTTTCTTGCCACAGTTGTTAAGTGAATCACTGCAGTTGATAAGATAGTAACATGGTTGTTAAATGAATCTGGTTTCCCCATTGACTTCGAAGGTCACAGAAAGTGATCATGTGACTTTGGGACACAGCAAAGGTCATAAATACAAACCAGTTGCAAAGTAGTTGAATTTTGATCACATGGATCATGGGGATGTTGCAAAGGCCATAACTGTGGAAAAAGATTACCAGTCACATTTTTCAATGCCGTTGTAACTTTGAACGGTCACCAAATGAACTGTTGTAAGTCAAGGACTGCCTTTACTATGTTTCTGTACGGATGGTGGAAGTTTGTAGGGAGGAGCAATCATGCCAACCCTCATCTAATATTCAAATCAGGTGAGATTGTAGGGAACACATTCCTTCCTGTTAGCTTTTTAAAAGCAGAAATTCAGCTGTGGGAAATTTTTCAGAAACAGCAAAAAGGTTTTTTTTATTACTAGTGGTTTACTACTTAGAAGATTATCAAAATACAAAATATGTTTTAGCCCCAAACCTAAGAAATAATTAGCCCTAAAAAAAATCTCCTGGAGGAAGAAGAGATAGGAAGAAGGAAGGAGGTAGAAAGAGGGTAAGAGGGAGGTTGAGAGGGAGGAGAAAGAAGGAAGAGGAGGAGAGTTGGAGGAGGAGAGAGAGAAGGAGAGAAGGAAGGTTAGAAAGAAAGGATAGCCAGAGGAGGGAATGAAGAAGAGAAGGATATAGGAGGGACGATGGTAAAAGAAAAGAGAGGAAGAGCTGAGATATTCTGTGATAGATTCGAGTTGTGGATCTGGGATATGAAATGATATATATATAAGTGGTTTATTTTGATAGTGTGATGTTTTTCTTCCTTCGTATCTCTTGGATTTGTTGTGGGTGTATGGAGTTTGTCTTAACATGAAAAATAAACAAACGTTATTACCAAAAAAAGATCTCCTGGGGAAAAATGAGTTGTCTTTTCTCCTGAGCTGCATTTCTGATAAAAATACACAGAGAAACCTATGCTTTTGGGTAACAGATTATTCACTGATTTCTTGCTCAATTTTCATCTGAAACAGTGCAAGTAAATCAGTGGTTGATTTCATGTGTAACATTATATCATAAACCAGGGTTTGTTAAAGCAATCACAGCAGCTCCAAAATGAATCAATCTGGTTCATTGAGAAGTAGAGAGGAACATTTTTGCAAAGTTCTGATTCCCGAGCAGAGATCTCTAACTATGATCTTCATAATTTTTGTCAACTATATTCTTTAAAATCGGGAATCTTGGAGCCCAATTTCCAGCATCTCTTCCATTGATAATATTGGTAGCCTGATTGGGAAATTCTGAGAGTTGAAGTCTACACATCTTAAAGTTGTCAAGTTTGGAAAACACTGCTCCAGTTGAATTGTGATTGAAATTCCAGAAAGTCCAAGCAAAATGTTCTCGCTTTGAGTTGTGGGAGTTATAATTTAGACATATTTTGCAGAGACGGGTTTGTGAAAGCTGCTATTAACTAAAATCAAGAGATTAAAATGTTTTAGCATTAAAGGAAGAAGTTTTATTATCTGTCTAAGGGGGGAAAGTCAGTCCTAAAAAGTTGGCAGTGAATTGGGTTTATAAGGGGGAATTGTGAATTCCTGTAAAATGATCTTTCATTAAATGGCTAATGTTATATACTGCAAATTGTTGAGGCATTGAAGAGGCTTGTTGATGGAAAACAGCAACAGGTTTATTAAAGCACAGTAAGTCAAACTGAAATATAACCGAAACAGCGGGGTCTGCTGTGCAATGCACATATAGAGAGAGAATAGCTGCTAGGCAGCAGCCAATGAGATTTCCCCGATTTCCCATGCTAACGTTCCTAGGGCCAGAAAATTGGGTACTTGCAACAAGCCCAATTGTCAGGAGTGATTCAGCAGTTTTGCACCATTTTAGCCCAATACACTACAGCTAGTTGTTTCATTTAAATCCTGTGGAATTCTTCATTTTACATGTTATGGATAATGTTATACATACATAATCCATAACAGTCTCTCCCAGTTTAGTAGGTTTAATGTTGTGTCTTAAATTATCCATTGATTCTGCTGACAGTGGTAGACTAAGAAACAGAATCTTTTGCTTGTAAACTTCCTTGCAAAGAAATGAATTGGTGATTCCATGGTAATAGTTACTTGGCAGTTATTTAATTGTTAAAAATAAACATTAGAACCAACATTTACACAGGAGAAAAAGCTGCAGAAAAACAATACAAAACCAAAAACTGTCTCCAGAAGTTTGTCTCCAGAAGCACCTTATTTTTCCCCCTCATGCTTTTTTAAATGTGTGTCTTTTTAAAATGTAACTCATGCTGGACTGTTACTGTGGTTTATTACATAAAAGATCAAAAACAATTTGCCCCAGTCTGTTCTTCTGGAGCTTTTATTGTACTTTTAATACTTTTGCCGAAGGGAGATCATTAGTAGATCTAATATGGACCTTTGCTTCAACCCCAAACAGCAATAATAATCTAAAGAGAGGTGTTTTTTTAAAAAAAAGCTGTTAGTCACAGTTGCTTGACTTGCTAAATTACACTGGCAAGCCAGAAATGAATCTTGAACCCAGCTTCTATGTTGCTGCTTTCCTGCTTCAATTCTGGTTAATTTAATGTTATTTTATTACAGCAAATATCACCATTTTCATATTGTTTTACTAAGGAAGATTTTTTAACTAGATGGATAATAAAACATAATGCTAAGAGTAAGGGTAATTTTAACTGCAGAGTTGTTGGGAGTTGGGTGGCATAGAAGATTCATTGATTCATTTATTCAAAGGGTCCCCAACCTGTGGGCCACACCCCACCAGTGAGCTATGAGAGGTTTGCAACCGGCTGGCGAGTGCATGCATCCACATGCAAGCAGTGTGCACACCACATGCTTTCTAGCCAGTTGTAAGGAACCATACCCTCTCCCCACCCGCCCGTCTGCAAAACCGGAAGTGTTGGGGAACTCTCATTCATTCATTCCTTTAGCAAACTAAACATGAATGAACCAGTTTGGTGTAGTGGTGAAGGCACCAGGCTGGAAATCTGATACTACAGTGACATTGTGAGTGCTAGTCCTACTTTAGACATAAAGCTTGGTGGGTGACCTTGGGCCAGTCACTCTCTCTCAGTCCAAGGAAGCAGGCAATGGCAAAGCACTTCTGAAAAACCTTGCCAAGGAAACTCCAGGGACTTGTCCAGGCAATTATCAGTAGTCAAGATAGATATAAAGGTTCTCTTCATACATACACACACACATACACAAAGAAATGAACAAAGAAGGAAAATGGAAAAGGATGAAAAGCCAAGCCATGTAACATCTATTTCCTAAGAATGTTTGCAATGGATAGTTTTCATTCACAGACAAATCTTTCATTTGTACTCACCTCTATGAACATCACCATAGATACCGGAGTGATAAATAAGAAAACATATTTTAGCAGAGTTAAAATTTATAAAACTTTTAAGAAAAATGAGTACAATATATTTGACATTTTACATATTCTTCCCTCATATACTCCTAATAAATTGAAATATATCACTGAAGACAGATGCAGCAGCATTTTTTTTTAAAAAAGTTGTTGATTAAACAGACTTGGAATTTAACTCTTGATTTAGCTTGTTTTGGGTTACATAACTGCCTCTCAAAGTTACTGCTCCATCCATAATTTAATTAATGTATTGTTCTGTGCATACAGCAAGCCATAATTAGCCATTAAGTTTTAATAACTATAATTTCTCCATGCCATTGAAAGTATAACAATTTACAATCAATGTTTGGTTACCAACTTTTTAAAAAAATGCTGGATTAGATGTAATGAGGGAGGAAGAAGAAATGTGTGAATCCAGAAATATCAAATAATGCCAAGTTCTTAATTTCTTGAGTATTTTCATGAAATTCTTGTTTCGTTTGTAGAAATTTCTTAACTTCCTCTTTTACCATTTCAGGTATCGAGGGATATGTAGAAACACAGTTGTCAAGTACGCAGTTTCTAATACAGAAACATCAATTTAAATATATCGAAGCAGAAGTTTTAATATATCATTTCATCTTAGCTCACTGAAAAGTATACTCCCTTCCTACTTTCACTTCAAATTTAGAGCAGCCTTCCTTGAGCAAATATGTGCAGATCTGTTGAAATACAATTTCCATTATTCCCAGTCAATATGGACAATATCATTCTGGGGAAGGCTGCTGTAAACTATTTTGATAGTAGTCTACAGCAGCCATATGCTTTTCTATCGACCTTTGATCTAGCAGTCTTTGATGAATGAAAATTGCTTACTAGATCCTGAAAGTTGAGAAATTGAATTCTGTGCTCTTGTATAAAATAAATGACAACCCCAACTAGGTTGTCCTGATTGGAACCTGCCCCATTTGAAATAAAATAGAATATAAGCAAGGGAATACCAACCAAATCTTACCCCATCTCTTTGAAATAGAGGAGTTATTTTAACATCCTTTCATGCATATATTGTGTTACCGTTATTGATAAGTGCTGAAGGTATATTCGTGCACATTTATTTCCTTAATTGCCAGAAAGAATCTTAAATAGAATAAACTATAAGAAAGGTTTTCAAGCTTTGCTTCTTTAGAAAGCAGATAACATAATCTGACTATTTGGACTGAGTTTGGTGATTGATGTTGATTAATGGTGGTTTGGGTAGCTCTTTGGAAGTTCCCGATACCTGCTGCAACTGAGATTTTGGCAACCAATACAATGAGTGTAGTGATTGACTATGATTCTGTTTTCAAGAAACAAGTTCACTGTTCTGAAGACTGAATGACAGATGCTGGAAAGAAGCATGGAAAAAAGAGTGCATCATGAAAGCATTCTTTTTTTCTTCTTGCTTGCTTGCTTGAACCCACATCTGGTCAACAAAAAATTGTGATTTACATTTTCAGTGCAGAGTCATTGCTCTTAGTCAACACCCTGTGTATGTCTTTAAGTAAGCATGGATGGCCCCTATCTATTAACAGCAATCAATGCCCTCTTGATAGCCTCTCTGGTAATGTAGAAGTGGGCAATTAATTCTGAAATAAGAATACGCCTGGGAACCAACCGGTGGTTGAAACTGAAATGAGCTTTCATGAGAAAACTCCTTTATTACAGAAATGGCAGGGATTGGGGGGAGTGTGGGGTATTTCTGTGTTCTACACATAGTTGTCTACATTTCCTGATGGTAAGCTGGAAATTGTTAGAACAAACTAAGGATTATAAGAGGTGGAATCTATACCCCTTTTCTGATCTGTGCAATTGATTTACTTAAGCGATGATTCTCTACTTTTGCAAAATCAGTTTTAACGTGTTTTTTCTTTTGTGCTTTTCTTTTCTTGCTTTTTTAAATTTTGGGGGTGATTTTCTTTCCTTTTCAGTCATTATCATGAAGATCAGAACTTCAGTGCTCTGAGTAGAAAACAATAAATAGATTTAGTAGACTCAAATTATTTTGCTTCTGAAGCATTCTGATTAGAAAATGTGCTACCAAAATTCTTCTGGCTTGAGAATGAAGTCTGGGATTGATTGTTTAGTTCTTTCTGAAGTCAATTTTATTGTCATCTCCAAATCTATAATTCAGATTTAACTATTACAGCCCTATATAGCCACTGGGAAAAACTTTAACTATGCTGGTCTTTCTTGTCATTGACATATTGTTGTCCTTCACCATCATCATCCTGTCTATGTTGGTCATTGCTTTCTTCCCTTTTCTTTACTTCTCCAGTATAATTTTCAATCCAAATACACCTTTGGATTAGAGAAACTTTAAGTTCAATTAGCTTTGTTTCTTCACTGTTAATTCTAAGTTAATTAGGTAGGCAAGTAGACATCAGTTTGATATTTAATAATTTAAAAATCACCTTTTTATTATTTATTAATTAGTATATCTATGTCTTTTGTCTTTTTCCCACATTTAGTTAACAAAGTGAAATCTCAGTTTATTAGCATTTCATCCTTCAGGTTTAATTCCAGGTATAACCTCTTCCACTCATGCTACTCTTACATTGAGTGTACAATTAAAAAAGTGTGAAGACAATATAAACAATATCTTATTCCATTTCCTATTCTGAAACACTTTACTTCACTACCTATGGTATGTCTTATTCATTATAAAATTTCTTCAGAACAAGTGTCAGGCATTCTGGTATACACATTATCCATAATATATTTCACATTCTGGCATCATCCATTTGTCCAAAGGTGTTTACTTCGTGAAGCAAAATCAACCACCTCTTGGCATCGTCTTCCACTTAGCATGTTAACTAACTCCTCCCAAGACTTCTTCTAGAATCTGGAAGACTTCTATTATCCTGGCATGGCTTTTGAAAAGACACTGCACTCTTTCATATGGTACTCATTGCTTTCACTACAGTAACAGCCCATCATTTATGTTCATCATCACCTATTGCCATCTAGCGGATATTAAGTAGGTAGTGCAGAATAAAATCAGTCATTTCAAAAAAAATCAATAGCAGCAATAATTTTCATTGTCGAGTACTAAAATAATACAAAGTTAGTCACATTAGTTGGATCCACTAAAAAGCACCTTTGATGCTTTTAATGGATCACTGACTTAGTTTAACTTTTCCCAAGATACATGCATGTTGGAGGGAGGGGATATACTGTATTTCAAGATAGCTAGGAGACCCTAACTAGAAAAGGTTTCAATACATTAAAAGCTACCGTGTTTCCCCGAAAATAAGACCCAAAAATGCGCTAGGTCTTATTTTCACGGGATGTCTTACTTTTCCACCAAGGCCACCCAGAACTGGAAGTCCGAGGCCTTATTATCAGGGAGGTCTTATTTTCGGGGGATGCCTTATTTTTCAGCGAGAGGCAAAACTGTAAGTAGGTCTTATTTTCGGAGGATGTCTTACTTTCGAGGAAACAGGGTATACTTTGCACACTAGAGGATTGTGGGTAAAAGCAGTAATCCTTTCCTCTGGGACCCTCTGAAGTTGTAATCTGACCACCATCTCAAAAACCTTCCTCTAAAAGGGAACACTGGAGACAAGATTAAAATTATCTAGTATCACTGGGTTCAACAATGTTTTTTTGAGAAGCAGACAGATCATTGCCTCCTTAAGTGCAGGTAGGATTAACTCCTCGGTATTGCTAAACTGTATATTTTTTCCAATTAGGCCTTAACTAGGCAACTGACTCGAACTCCTCCCAAATAACAAGGTAAGATCCGTCTATTCCGCTGCTGGAGAGCTCAGGGCAGACCTAAGTGACTTTTTCCATCAGATGCCCTCAAGTTCTTATATCTGCCCTGCAGTTGTTTCCTGGCTACTCTCTCCTCCAAAAGGATTGGGTCAACTAAAACAGGGTCTCTTAACACTAATCGAGGAGACCGAGTAAGAGTAGAAAAAAATAGTGACATTTTCCTGCTCTTTTGGTCACAAAAAGGCTTGCTAAAGGCCTTCCAACTTCACTTATATTCACTTCCTTCAGTGGAATTCTGAAGCCACAGAGGCATAGTCTGAGCCAATGCTACTGTCACCCTTCAATTCCAAACAGTGAAAAGTTGTTAGTCAAAGAATTTGAAGGATAACCTAAAATTCTCTCTAAAACCCAAAAGGGTTCATTAGGAACCTGAGGCAGAACAATAAAAGAGATTCTGCCTCACTGTGGTGGGGTGCAGCCTTGGAGAATCCACAATGATAAAAAAGAGTGGCTAAAAATATAACAGGAAAAATGATTCTAGTCAACTACCCTCTAGCAGCATTATACACCGTAAGAAAACTGCCTTGGTTTTAATATGTGCAGAGTTCCCTCACATGGGATTTTGCCAGTTCTATCAAAGCATTATTTCTGCTACCTCTAGGACATAAGACTGCTGAGGCTGAAGATTGCAAAAAGAAACCACTACTGTGGTATAGCATGCCATAGGTGTATTCCTTACCTTCTGTTAGAATTCCCATCCTTTTTTTTACAGGGGAAGATAGTTTGCCTTGTGTCCACATTTCCTGCAGAATAACCAACCGTTTGTGGATATCATCACAAACCTGTTTCTGAAAACAGAAGCAAATTCTTACTATCAGGTATCTCTTTTGGGGATCATATTTACACATTTTAGCCACATCATGGTCCTTTCTAAAAAGCAGGAAAAGCAAAGCATTCTTTAAGCATTCTAAGATCAGATCAAATCAGCAAGCTCCCGAATCATTTGCCTACATACATTTTTACCCTCTCAGTTAATTCCACTGCAGCCCGCTGATGCACTGCCAGTACCTAAATATTATCTATAGAGACTTCATGACAAGAATTGAATTAAACCATTGTAAAGATCTAAAAAAATGGCTCATGATGCGTGCCACATTTTAAACCAGCTGTTCCACATTTCTTTAGAATTTTGTAAAAGTGCTGTGGAACTTTAAAAAAAAAGACTGCCACAGTACATGCAGCAAGTAAAAAAACATCCATTTCACAGAAAGTAAAGGGCAGAACTTCATCCCACAATATTTCTTGGCACTTTACTTTTCCTCATGGAAGTAGACACGTGTAGAGAATGGCCTGTTTCTTGTTCCAGAACCTGTACATTCCAAATAGACAACTCCATAACCAAATAGATTGCTTTTTATGTAACAATAGATAGAAATACTAATACTAATGTAAATACTAATTTCTGGAAGACTGATGTTTCAGTATAATCTCCCCTCCCACAGGGTCATATAAATGAACTTTTTGCCTGAATTGCAATAATTCCTTTTAAAAGATGAAACTCACAGTAGCATCACTAATACTGAAAATGAATAGGGAAAACATTATTTTAATAGGAAAACACTAGAGACAACTTTAGGTTAGCTTTCCAATGGCAGGGAATGAAATGGAGGCAGGTATTAGGACATCTGCCATAAAAACAGATATAGAGACATCTTAGTGCTACAGTAAGTAGAACATGAGGATGAGATACAAACAACTTCATTTTACAGTAAAATTCTGGAAAAGCTGGTAGCTCTCTCACCTGCACAAAGCTCCTACAGTTGTTCAGAGCCTCATGCAAGGAAGAAAGCACATCCTCTGTCTCATATTTCTTGTCAGTCTCTACAACAGATGGTGTTGTGGCATCTACTCGCTGAAAGAAGGTTGGGAGACCAGGAGGAGGCAGGTTCACAGACTGTGGGAGAAGCGATCCAACTGGGAGAGCAAACACAGAGGCGTTAAGAGAAACACGCATACAGCATCAATCCAGTTTAGTGCAGAGAAAAAAAATCGACCTGAGATTAAAAGCCTGGCAGATAAATTGGGCATAGTTGCTTTGGAAATACTAATCCCTTAGAATCAGATACAATTACCCCAATTTAGGTCATTCTTGGGAACTGAACATAATAAAACATGAAACCTCAGGGCTGTAGACTAGACTAGGAAATAAGAAAATAATCTCGGAAGAGGCACCGGGAGGTCTGTACCGCTGCCAAGAAAACTACATGAATATCTCCATGAAGTCCTAAGGACTGAAGTTTCCGGCATGCTCCGACAGACCGGAACCGAGAGTCATAACCAAAATAAGGATTTTCAAACCGTCCCCAACCTGCGGTAGAGGCGACTGGGGGGGGCGACGCCACTCCGGGCTCCTTCCCTTCTCTTGCCGCCGCCGCCGCCGCCGCTCTTCCCCGGAAGGGGCCGCGCCGGGTCCCGCTGCCGGGGGGCGCCGGGCGCTGCTGCAGCCCGTAGGAGAGCTGCGGGGGGTCATTCCAGCCGCGCTGCTGGTTGCCTGCGAAAGAAAGAGGCGGTCAGCCGCAGCCTCGCGCAACGGGCGCCCCCTCCTCCGCCCCGCGGCCCACCCGGCTTCACGTAGAGCTCCGCCATCGCCGCCCCCCGCCAGCCCGAGAGGCCGCCCGCTCTCCTCTCCCTGCTGTCCGCGGCGACGTGGCGGCCGCCCGTCAGTCTCCGCGGGGAGGGGCCCTGCCGTCCGACTCGGAGGAGGTCGACGCTCCGTGACGTCTGAAAGGTGCATTCCGGGAAGGGCGGCCCTTGAAGGGAGAGCGCCCTCCCTCGGGAGAAGGCGGAGCGAGGAAAGGCTTCCATCCGTTTCGCTCCGTTTTTCTTATAAAATGCCGAGCTTGCTATTAACGGTAAAACAAGCGTTTGTTACATTGTAAGCCGCCCAGTGTTACCCGCCATAAGATGGGTGGGCAATAAATTTTATAAATAAATAGGAATAAAACAAAAAACGGAAACTTTAGCTCCCGAGAGTGGGCCCGAAAAGGGGCAAATCCGACTCCACGGCCAACCCACCGGAGGTCTCTCTGGAGGGCGGCGGTAGAGTTTGCGGGATGGGTGCAAGAAAATGAAGGCGGTTCCACCTGTTTTTTAGGCACATCAGAACTATTTTTTTTTTACCATACCCTGTAGACACCCCTTTATTTGTCCGTCTATCTTTATAGTCTGTTTAAAGGTAGAAAGAAAATAAACATTTTACCATGTTTAACGCAGATATTGTAACAATAATATAACATTTCATAATTCCTGTCATCTTTGGGAATCTTTCTCCCGTTCACCCATAGACTCCTCTCATTTGTCAGTCAAACTTTTACTGTGGACTTTGACCAGCATAAGATAGAAATCTCAGTACAATCACAGAACATAAGTATAACATTTAAAATGTAAGCATTTTAAATAAAAAGTATTCAAATAAAAATGAAATAAAATGTAAACTTATTAACTTACAACAAAAGATATCATTTTAACAATAGCAATGCAAATATAATTGAGTTTAGTATCTTTAAAAATGTGAAATCGTTATGTAAAAGTACGCTGGAAATCTGACTATTGCACAAAACTTTGCAGCACTGCATGTTACCAAATTGTTGAAAATTAAAAAAGAAAAAAAATTGGGTTGAACAACTTGACACTTTAGTAAAAATTGTGAAAATTAGAGTACTGAGCCTCTCTAAGGAACTAATCCTACAACAATAAAGCACCCGACCCATTGCCTCAGGCTCCCCATCAGCTCAGAGCCTTCTTCTAAATGGTTGATTGCATCTCCCCCAACCAAGCCAAAGAGAGAGTGAAACAGCAAATTAAATAAAGGCTTCTCTGTGGACCCCGGTTGTTAGTTTTGTAAGGAACAACCATAACATATAACATGTGAATCTGTCCCTTATACTCTTCGGTAAGAGATCATAAAGAGGCCTAACTCAAGACTTTCATTCTGCAATCATCCTGTTCAGTTTAAGAGGTGATCTTGCCCAATGACCTCATCATAACCCTTAGAGAATAAGAATAAGCCTGGAAATCAAGCCGCAAATAAGAATAAACATCAGCAAGCATCAATCTTGGGAAAATGGCCGCCGGGAAGCAGCCTCCATAACATCGGGGCCAGAAGAGATGAGGCTCCAACGGTCTGGTATGTGGGGACGGGCCCACGCCCGATCCCCCTGAATGGGGGAAACTGCTCTAG
>JANHFO010004169.1:73269-94051 GCA_032468095.1 Pareas carinatus
GGAAGGATGGAAGGAAGGAAGGAAGGAAGGAAGGAAGGAAGGAAGGAAGGAAGGAAGGAAGGAAGGAAGGAAGGAAGATAGGAGGAAGAGCCATCATGCAACATACTGTACTCACAATGTAAACACACCTACTGTATATATTAGACTTCCGTAACGTTCAGGTCCTAATGTCTCAGTAGCAAGCTATATCTTAAGCTATAAATGGAGATTCAGAAGAATCCTTGCAGTTAGATTCCCAACATGGGATTTTGTAAGAACATTATCTTGCAGATCATACTGAATATTGTAGCACTTCAAAGTTCCATAAAATAGCCTATCATTATTATTAGAATGATTTTATTATTTGTTTTGTAGCTGTTGAACACTATAAATTGTTATTGCATTCTTCTTATTGTTTCTTTATTACAGATGAAACTGAAAAAATAAATTATATACTTCCCCGAGATTATACAATAAATTCCTGGGTGTCAAATTGTCTAATGAGTTGATTCATAGTGGATGGTTTACTATCTTGTGTCCTTCCTTGTCTCAACTAAGCTAAGAGCTCAAAAATTATCTGTCTGTTCAAAGAAAGGTACCACATTCTGTGAACTTTGCTTCCAGATCAGCATACACAGGATTACAATTGTTTTTCATTTTACAACCTTGTAATCCCTTTTACCGGATTGGAGTCGAGGTGACTGAATGGAGCTGAGCGTTTACTGACCAGATGCCTTTCCTGACGCCTCCGCGGAGTTCACAGCAGATGTTTTCTCTTTGCACCCTAATAGAGAAACATTTGTCGCTGCCTAGGGTTGAACTCTCAACCTTCTGAGTAGGAGGCGAGCGTCTTCACCTTTAGGCCAACACAATAGTGTTGCCTAAATATGTGTGAAATCTATTAGCAATTTTTGTTTAGACTCTATGTTTATCTGGATTTCCTTTGAGTATAAGAGAAAAATGTGTGTCTGTGTATATTGGGGGGGGAGAGAAAGAAAGGGTTAAATGATAATGAGTTTTCGGCCCCCCACATCCTGGTAGCTTCTGCTGACAAGACTCGTTTAGGGGGTTGAGTGGTGAATTGTGAACAGGTCAAAGACCAGCGGACCCTTGTGGGATGGGTGAGAGAAATAAGTAGGGGGGGAAGAACTGTATCATCTCTGAAGTTTACCTAAGAATAAACAACCATGGAGGCAACACAGCAGCCATAACTTTGGAACTGTCATAAGAAGCTTTGGGTCATAACTTCAAATGGTTGCTAAGCAACTGTTCATAAGTCAAGGACTACCTGAAATTCATCTACTACCAGTATTTTTCATATACAGGTAGTCCTTGACTTGCCACAGTTCATTTAGTGATCGTTCAAATTTAGAACGGCACTGAAAAAAGTGACATTTGACCGTTTTTCACAGCCTCCCCATGATCATGTGCTCAAAATTCAGATGCTTGACAACTGGTTCATATTTATGACGGTTGCTGGGTTCCAAGGTCATCACTTTTTATGACCTTTTTTTGGTATAATTTTTTATTATTTTTATATAAAAATAAAAAACAATGTGCTTATATATTTCCATCAACATCAGCCTGCTGGACATACATTTCAAATTTATTTTATCAGTACTTGTCAAGTTCATTAATGCTATTTCACATCTACTCCTTCCATCTCTTATCCAACCATTTGTACTGCTTTTAAGTCCATTTCCCTAAAAACTTTCAAATAATTTCATATTTATATAAAACATTCTGAGTAACTCATTACAATAATAACAGGTTAACAATTTTAAACATATTAAATAATTTAAATAATTTAATATTTATCTAACTTCCTTTAAATTCTTAATTTCACCTCCTTATCTTGTAAATCTTTCAATTTATACTAATGGTCATTTAAGCTCCTCTCCTGATTTACTGGTAGAATACTAGAATTAAAATCACATTTATTTAAGATATTTTTATCTATCCAATTTCAATACCTCATAATACACTTAACAAATGTCTCACTTAACAACAGAAAATTTGAGCTCAATTGTGATCGTAAGTCGAGGACTACCTGTATACTGAATTTTATTGAGAATTTTAACAACAGTAATAAGAGCTAATACAAACTAAAGTAGAACAAGAAAAGAGAAAGAAAATGGGAGAAATAAAAGAATAAGCTAAAAGTGCAAAACAAAACAAGGTAAGAGGTAGGTTAAAAAAAGAAAAAGTGGAATAGTAGGAAAAAAGGTATAAAAAGATATAAAGCCGTGACTTCTGATTTTCTTTACAGCGACAATTACATTTTACCCTCTCTAAGCTTACATCATGTCTCACTTCTTTCTAGTCTATTCTGTCTAATCATCAAAGGCAGAAATCACGTTCATTTTTTAATGCAAAAAGTCAATAAAGATTTATTATCTGAGTTTTGTTGACACCGATGGGAAACAGTCATCCATGATTTCAAATAGGAATTGTTCTCAACCCCTTTAGAAGACCATAGGAGTTAAATCTAAATCTCTCCATGTGTGAAGCAGACTCTCCAGTTGTGTTTCTTTCCTTCGGTCTATTTTTCTCTGGCTGTGGATTCAATTTCTTTTCCTCCTCTTGCAATTTAACCTCATTTAACTTTAAAAGTTGTTGTTGTCTTTACTTTTTTTTTAATGAGTAGCATTCAGTGACTGGAATTTCTTACAGAATTTTCTTTAACAAAACTTTTATCAATGCTCCTAATTTAAGAAATAGATATGTGCTGTTTTGAAGTATTTGGGCTCTAGCATAAATGGGTGCATATGTTCTGCCAAGACTTAACCATACATTGTTTTTAAAACATATCATGCTGCCTATTTTATTTTCCACTAACCCATCTGCATTGAATCATGAGAGTGTTGGGGAAATGGAAACAATAACAAACTAATGGCCAGCACAGTTTTCTAAACTATTTTAAAGAGTTTTTAACAACACTAGTATTTATTCAATATGCCAGATTTCTAGTCATGTGATCAAAATGTAATACACATCTATTAAAAGATGTTGAGATATTATAGCTTTTGTGGTTCTCTCATATGCCAATGATCCTTTACAGAATATTGTGTGGTTTTATTTTTTGTATAGTTGTATCTTTTAATCCTGTGAAATGTCCAGAGTCATTTTCAAGTTGAGCAGCTTATAAATAAGTGATTGCTGCATGATTTAGATTTACACCAACACTTATTATATAAGCAGACAGTTATATCCGTATGGCTTAGGATAGGAATTTAGAAGAGAAAAAGCTTGATTTCATTTATTCAGGAAAAATTGTCCACCACAGAGTTTGGTTGATGTGATATATCTGTCCTTTGTATGAGGCACAATAAGTGTAATCATGTGCTTGATTTAGGCTTTCAGTTGTATTCCATGCACAGTTTGCTGATCGCAATACATAGATGCTTAGATGTCAATGGAGATTTTTCATCATCCAAATCATCGTTGTCCTAAAGGTGCTTTTCAGTTGCTTTTTGAAAAGCACTCTTGGGACATAGATGCTTAGAAACACTAAAAATCTTATTTCCAAAATAAAAAATTGTATTTATTTATTGGCATCTCACCTTTATTATTTTTACAAATAACTCAAGGAAGAGAACATACATAATGTTGTGTTCTTGACTCAGTAGGCAATTGAAGAGTCGGGTTGTATAAACAAGAACAGGTTTATTGCAGACAGAAGAACACATATGACAGAAGCAGCAAAGACTGCTGCGCAGCAAGCTTATATACAAAATGGCCCCTAAGTGGCAGCCAACGGGCAGTTGACAATTTCCTGCACTAAGGACCCCTGGAGACAGGCAGTCTAGGCCTGCTCAGGCTTCAACTAATTTAGTGCAATTACTAAGCAAACATACTTTAAGCTTAATGCATTACACCTAATACAGAATTGTCTCTTACTATATGTTTACAGATAGTCCTTGACTTATATGTGTGTGTGTGTGTGTGTATAAATATCTATATCTATATCTATATTTTCATAGATTTTCATGGGTACTGGTATGTAGGTCTAGGTATGTTCGGGTCTTTTCCCATGTAAGATTGAGAATATCTTGGTGACGTTTCGGCGAGGTCCCACTCACCATCTTCAAGCTGGTGCTTTATATCTATATATGTAGTATAGATATATATATATAAATGTATATAGATTATTGAATTTAAAAAGGTCATTGCTGAAAATCTCTTTAAGTGTCCTCTTCATTTGTTTCCACAGCTGTCTCAAACCTGGATGCAGAAAGCAAACTGAGTGTGTATTACCATGCCCCTTGGCATCAGGAGAGAAACATTTTCCTCCCTTCCACCAGACCAGCATGTGTAGAAGAGCTACATCACCATGCCAAGCAGAATTTGAGAGCCTTGAGGAGGGGTAATTTCTTATTTCTGTATAATTTACAAAAATCCAAATACGAGAAGTCCTTGACTCACAACCATTCACGTAGCGACCATTTGCTCTTACAGTGGCACAGAAGCAAGTGACTTACGAGTTTTATGTTGTGGGTGGTGGCAGTGATGAGGCTTCATTGTTAAAAGCAAACTCTTTTTATTTGCAAGGCATGATTAGGTAAGAAGCACTAAAGACAGAAAAAGCAGCTTCGTATGCCCACACTTCCCTTTTATACTTTTTGACAAGTCACAGCTGTGACCAATCAGAAGTCGGGATTTTCCCACTTCTTTCAGACTCCAGGGCAGACTTGATACTTTACAAGTTAACTGGAATGTTTATTGAGTGCTTAAATACTTTCACCAGTATCACTGCAATACACAACAATGAGCATCACAGCATTCCCAGGATCACATGATCAAAATTTGAGTGCTAGGCCATTGACACATATTTACAACAGTTGCAGCAGCCCAGGGTCAAGGGAATCGCCATTCATTACCTTTCCAGCTGTCTTCCAGGCAAGCAAAGTCAGTGGAGAAAATCAGATTCACTTAGTGACCCCTTGATTCACTTAGCAACTGCAGTGATTCGCTTAACAACCTTTGCAAAAAAAGTAAAAAAAATCAGACATTACTTAACAACTGTCTTGTTTAGCCACAGAAATTCTGGTCCCAACTATGGCAGTAATTTGAGGGCTACTGTTTAGGTTCCAGAGTAATTAATGAAATAACTGTGTCTCCTGTAATGGCATGTTAATTCACCTTTATTTTCATCAGTTGTCCTTCATTAGTTAGCTCACAAGTTCAACAAGGCCAATGGAGATATCACTTGGGTCTCCGACATTTTTATCTTTTTGAATTCTAGGAAGGCTGCAAAATATTAATTTTCCTTTCATCTCATTCTTACATTAAAATCTATTTCTAGCCATTTTCTCTTTTCTACTAAGATCTCTCTTATAGATGGATCATTGTTTTTCTGGCTGATAACATACTTGTAAAACAGATCACTGAGTGCCTCAGTTCGCAAGAATGTGAATTTAAAAAGCAGCTTGCCTTTATTTATTTATTTATTTTAAGGCCCATAAACTATACATTAATTTTGCAGGAACTTTGAGTAACTGGTTAGGAAAAAGAAAACAGTGTCGTTACTTTCAGTCAACAATCCAATCAGATTACAGAGAAGCCAACCACACAATAATTCACCTGTAGTAAATTAAGTCATATCATGTCATCTTCACATCTTAGGGTTTTTATGAACATCATGTAGCTATCTTAGAATATAATAGTTTGCCATTGTTTTAGTTTAGTTTTCTCAGTTTCCCAATCTTGCCCACATCTTGGTATTTCCTGGCAGTCTTAACTCAAAGCATTCATCAGACCTAAATTCCATTTAACATTTTTCAAGGTAAGCTCCCTTCCTTGTTACCATCTGCTAAGGCAATAAATTAAGATAAGGTCTATTGTACATAGATTATCCTCCTCCCCATTAGAGCACATGTATATCTGTGGACTGAGATTCTATTCCTTTTGATAGGAATTATTGATAGGTTCCACTTTTGAATTCTTAAAACATTATGTCATCCTTAGCTATTAATATAAATAGCTTGTACTCTTCCTAACATTTCAGAAGAATAACAGCATATTTAAAATATGTGCAATTGCTTTAAAATAATATATTAAATAATTTTACAACAAATAGTGGGTGGGACTTATTTTAATAGCATTGCAAAGAGCTAAAAGGGGAAATATTATAATAATAGTAAAATTATAACAGAGCTCTCTGAATGTCAGCTGTTCTGCATTGTAGTTGTTTTAGATAAATTTTATCTTCTTCTGCCATCTTGTGGTCAGGAAACAGTTCCTTAAATAAAGAATGTAACACAAAAATATATTAAGACCAGGACTTTAATATGTTTCCAAAACCCAATGTCATATGTAATGAGAAGTATATATTATACTGATAGTCCTCAACTTACAACAGTTCATTTAGTGACCATTCAAAGTTACAACAGGACTGAAAGAAAGTGACTTATGACCGTATTTCACATGACCATTGCAGCATCCCTATGGTCATGTGATTCATATCCTTGGCAACTGTCCCGGGGTCATGTGATAACTTTTTTCAATTTTCTGATAAGCAAAGTCAATGGGAATGCCTGATTCATTTAACAGCTGTGTCATTAAACCACTGCAGTGATTCACTTAACAACTATGGCAAGAAAGGTCGTAAAACGGGGCAAAATTAACTGAACTAATATCTCACTTAGCAACAAATGTTGGGCTCAACTGAGAACTACCTGTACTTCTACTGTAGTATTATTTTAAGCTGGTTTTATCAAAATGCAATTATATTCAAGTTTGCCTTAAATGTTTTGCATCAATTGTAGGACAATTTTTGTCTCTGGAGAGTCAAAATTTCATTATGGCATCTTCGTTCCCTACTATAAGGGTTTTCTTGATGGTAGATGCTAAATGAAAGAGAAAAAATGAAAACAGAATTTGTTTTTTCATACTTGTTGTATTTTTCAGAGATGTAAGTTAGTCTCTTCATAGCACCCAATAAATAATAAAGAGTGAAAAATGATTTATCCCTTAAGAGTATTTGTAAGCAAGCATGTTTTGCCTTTGAGTCAGGTTCTAATTCCTGGTGACTGCCTGGACAAGTTCTTGCAGTTTTCTTGACAATGCTGTTTAGAAGTAATTTGCCATTGCCTGGTTACTAGGGCTAAGAGAAAGTGACTGGCCCATGGTCATCCAGATGGCGTTGTGATCCAATGAGTCTAGAACTCTCAAACTCCTTGTTTGTAGCCTGATTCCTTAAGTGCCACATTAAATTGGCTTTATCACTGAGGCACCGTTTTTTAGAAAATCCCACCACTTTTCATTGAAAGAGATAATGTGGCAGTTTAGAGATAACTTCCAATGAAATATCTGTGTTTCTGCCATAAATTCATTCAGAGGCTTTCCACATTCTCCGTAACTGTGCCATTTACAACACGATCATTCTGAAAGTCAAAATATATTGAGAGAAGTATGTATAGATAGTTACTGCATGTAATTCACAACTGCGTGTGATTATCATGCAGTGCATCTGGACTGAAGTTCACATATTTTCTGTTAGGAGCCTGTTTTTAAATGTACAGTGTATCTTGCTGAGTAAGTCTTCTTATTTCTTATAGAGCACCAAAATCAGGGTAATAACCGAGAAGAAGAAACTGTGAGCCAAACTGTAGTAGCGCCCCCATTTCCCTCTTTTCCTGTGATCCACGCTAAGAAAAAAGAGATTAAGGAACATCACTTGATAAAAGTAAGTTCTTCCTTGTCTTCTCAATGCATTTGTGATTATTAATATAGCTTGGGTTACTAGCAACTTATCCAGCCAAATATATTTATTTTAAATGTCAACTGACAGAGGGGGTAGGGTGCCAGGTAATGCAAGGAGAAACAGCATCTGCTAAGCCTCTGTTATTATTGTTATTAAAGGCATAAAGGTGAACCCTAATGATCAGTAGATTACAAAATGAACAACAATTGTGTGGTATTCTTAACTCAATTTCCTGCTGTTATGTTTTTTAATCAAGTCACATTTTTTAAAAGAAATATTTGCAAAATTCTTTATCTTGGTCTCACTATGAATTCTAAATTTAAATACAAGACAATTTTTAGCAGATGGATAATCATTTGTGTCGGTCAGAAGGAGTCTAGGTGAGGATGTGTGCATTTATTTGTGACAATAATTGTCAATAAAGCAATAACGTGAAGAGTTCTATTGCAAAATAGCCATGCTTGTGTATTAACTAGAGAAGATGCCATCAGATAGTTTTCTTTTGTTGATTAATTAGTTTCTTCTATACTATAATCCCTTGTGGCACTACATGTCTCAGAATTCAAATTCTTACCAAATATGGCGAAAGAAAAATTGTAGTAGTAATACAGACACAAGGCATCATGTTAAAAAAGGCTGGTTTGATTACATTTCAAGTTACATAAAAACTCACTGAAAGAACTTAGCTGGTTGAGGAATTCTGAGAATTGAAGTCTAAAGATCTTCAAGTTGTCCAATATTTTCAAGCACTTACAACAATAGAGGGGGTAGTGAAGTACCATGGCACTTTGTGTCACATGATCACTGAGATATTTACATGGGGAAAGAGGGGAAATGAACTGTACATCATGAAGTTGTGATGTAAAGTCAACATCTTTTGTACTTGCATCAGTGCAAAATTTGTGCTGCAGAACCAATTGCACAGGAGGGTTTTTTCCATTCTATTGACATCTCAACGTAATCAGCTGACTCAGTTTGCTTCTGGAGGGAAAATCCTCTGTTCTGTTCTGTAGAACTGTTGATGAGATTCACAGGACACCATCCAAGATTAGATGGTGCACACATTTTCCTTGTCCCTCGGAATGTCTCTTTTGCAGCAAATTGTTTAAAGGATAGCAGTATTTAGCAGTAAAAGATGTCCCCACATTTGCCAGATTTTAAAATGGAAAAGTAAATGCAATGTCCCCTGGTTTCTGTTTATTAAGTGAGCTATTCCTTCTCATGGAATTTAATTTCTTCTGCCTGATGTTCTGAATTACATGCCTTCTCTTTGCCATACTGCACCCTTCTCTCCCAGCATATAACAATTATTTCCCCTCACTGATACTAATTTTTGAATCAGGAGAAGAGTAACTGTGACATATTTTCCTGTACATTCTCACAGGTCTCACTTTCATTTACATTGTATAGCATCTAATTACAATAAGTGCTTTAACACTGCATCCTCACATACACTTGCTAGCCAGTTCAGGGCATGTACATTAATAATTTTCATAATGTTAGAATGGAATCTTTTGGTGACATTAAAAATCCTTTATAAAAGGACTGTCTACTCTCCTCTTAAACACTTTGAGTGAAGGGAAGCTACCACTTAATGAATGAACAATGTCGAACCATTTTTATTGCAGTTGAAGAAGGCGGTTACATCTTCCCATAATATTCTCTTCTCAAACTATCTTTTGTGCTGTGAGTGTATTCTGTTTTTTGCAGCTCATTGATTTTTCCCCCCTTCTTTCTTTAAACTCCAAATATCTGAATTATCAGTCCTATTATTCGTAGCCATCATGGCCAATTTCAATATTAAGTCACACGGACAATGTTATTATTGATATTTCTACATCACCTAACAGCAGTCACCTTCAAGTATATGTACATACAATATGAAAGAAATTATTATAAAATGATAAGGACATTCTTATGAAGAAAAATTAAAAGTCGTTTTAA
Organism: Pareas carinatus; assembly: GCA_032468095.1. Classification (NCBI taxonomy): domain Eukaryota; kingdom Metazoa; phylum Chordata; class Lepidosauria; order Squamata; family Pareidae; genus Pareas; species Pareas carinatus. The sequence goes on from JANHFO010004169.1 coordinate 82,898, forward strand.
TGATGCAGTGGGTTAACTAGTTCTTTATAAATTATATGTGGTTCCATTTCATCAGAAGAAATTCCAAGACTAGATTACTTGAGATTAATAGGCAAAAGTTACCTATCTGATACTCTCCACACCCAATTCCATGGGAATTGAATTAAACAATTAATGAATGGTTTCCTGTCCTAAGGATGATATTGTCAACCATCAAAGAGCTTGTGTGGGAAAAATCTACACACACCATTATTTTTATGCCCATTAACATCCTCCATGTAGCTAACCACTCTGTCTAAATGTGCGGAAATTAAGTAGCATGTTATGGTTGATAAACAGGTTCTCATGACAAAAACTTCATAGATTTATATTGTTTATTTCTCACAGGAACAGAATGCAATGAAGAAACTTTTTTAATGCCACACCATGCATTTCAGATATACTTTGATCAAAAAGCACAGAAGCATTTGTTGTATGTGTTAATTTTTAATCATTTCCCTCTCCCTCCACATTTCATGTTTATAGTTTTACAGAACCCGCTCGTCATCCCCCACTGAGTGTTGCCACATGACCCCATGGAGTAAAAAGGTATTGAAAGATAACCGGATTAAAAACTTCCTCATACAATCTGTCCCTTTCACTCCCTAATCTTTCCTTGCTACTTTTTTGGCTGACTAACTTTGTTGTCTTTATTTCATGCTCTTGTCAACCAAGAACATTAACATTTTTTTCATCCTCCATGCCACTTTTGTGTTAAGTTTTACTAGATTTAATAGCGGATGTGCAACTTCCCTTTTGTTGATTAGTTTTCAAATGCCTGAGGTAAATTTGTATATAGCTGGGGGAAAAATAGATGGCGATCTCGGGGAAAACTACAAGAATGCATCCAATGATGTTAAAGCCACCGCATGGACCTAGTCAAAAGACTGTTATCATTGCTATTGTTTGCTGAAGAGTGACCCTGTCAGACAGTCAGAGATTGTGGTCAGGCCACTTCACTCTCTTTGTCCAAAAGACATTGTTATGCAGGGAAGGTATTGGTCACAAAATGCAAGCTAATGCGGGCTATATGGAGCCTTTGTGTGTGTATGTGAGTGTGTGTGTGCGCGCACCAACTTTTTAGCTCAGAGGTTACCTAGGAAACAAAGTCTTTTGTGCTTGTAGTTTATATGAACTATTCATGGCTGCTAGGAACAGCACAGAAGCTGAAGAGAAAATGGCAATGTTTTCCTAACCTTGAAATGGACAGAAATATTTTCCAAGAAGACAGGTCCTTTTTACATTTTGTGGTATAATATCCCAGCCTTTTCTGACAAGGTAAGAAAGTAGCTTGATGTAACTTGGTTGAATCACTGTGAAGTGCAGCCTTCAGGATAGCCATAGAGGGTTAAGAACGATTGTTAAGTCTATTTTGTGCCTTCAGTAAGATTGTTAAACAGGACGTTTCTGAGAAAAATAAACGAAAGGTAATTTGACTGTGGATCTCAGTTGTAAAAAATAAAAATATTTAAATGCTCTGACAGGCTTTAAAAAATGCACAGATTAAATCTTATCCTTGTAACGAAAGCTACACGAATGAAATGCTTTTAAAAGGGCAAAATATCAAGTAGTCATCAGAACTGAAGCTGAAAACTGAACTTAAATAGCAGACAGAGTTCAGGAGGGCTTTTTCCAGTCTGTAAGAGTATGATGATTGATTAAATGAAAAATATGGTCTTTACAAAATGGGAAAAGGTGTATTTATCATTCAAGAACTGCCATTTTTCAGTTCTATAGATATTTGTCTACATTGTCCTAATCTTTTACTCTCTCACAGTAAAGCAACAAAGCACAACAACCCCTTTCTTCTTTCTTTTTTTCTTTCTTTCTTTCTTTCTTTCTTTCTTTCTTTCTTTCTTTCTTTCTTTCTTTCTTTCTGTCTTTCTTTCTTTCTTTCTTTCTTTCTTTTCTACTCTTTGAGGTAGTTGGTTTCTTCTTTATCTTTTGTCCCTTGTTTAAATTGTGTGTTACGAATTACGTGTGGCTATTAGATATTCTAAAGGTCCTGGCTCAAACTTTTCAATTTTCCTTTTGGTGTCCAGTATTTGTTATTAGATGGCTGTGTTCACATGACCAAAATGACTGTTTTCTGGTTTAATGCTGTATTATGAACAGTAAAATAATTAAATGAACCAGATTTGCACAGCAGCTACTAACAACAACCCAGAGTTAACATTCAAGCACAGGATTTGTGAATGCAACCACCAGATCTTAACCTGACATGCCTTTGGTTGACTTTAAATCCATAGCTCAGCATTCTTATGTTTCAATTCTGTTAATTTCAGGGAGACTTTGCTTTGAAGTAAAATCAAGTATTTTAAATATATAAAATATTGTGTATACTTCTTTCAAAATATACGGAACATGAGAACAATTCATAAAGCCTTGCTGAAGTTCTACTGAAATCAGTACTGCTGGTTGTAAACCATATGTAAATTCTTCATTTCTAAGTCTACATGCAAACAACATGACATTTTTTTAACCAAATGAATACATTCAAACAACCATACATCTGCAGAAATGGCATGGACCATACAGATAACCCACATATCTGCTTAGTATACAGGATCTGAAACTTCTACTTAAAACTCTGTATTAATCTAAATTTCTAAATTAGACTTCCGTGTCCTTCTGCGTTCCAGATCCATCATATTACAATTTTCTTCTTCTTCCCTAACTGAGATAACAATGATGGGTGGGAATAATGGGGATTCATACATCTTAATGGATGATAACCCTATGTGTTTTCAGTAGGTGAGATATTTTGCTGTCTGCTATATAGCCATTGAAAGAAATTTCTTTCTTCCTTTTTTATAGAACTTTCTTCCTTTTTTTAACTTCCATTTCTTACTATTTTGTTGTTTATAGATGGATACTAATTTTGATTGTATTTATTTACAGTCCCACCACCCTTCGGAGGAAGAAGATACAGATGTCATGTTAGGGCAGAGGCCGAAAAATCCAATACATAATATACCTTCGACACTGGATAAACAAACAAATTGGAGCAAAGCACTGCCTCTCCCAACTCCAGAGGAGAAAATGAAACAAGAAGCCCAAGTGATTTCCTCTTGTATTATCCCCATCAATGTCACTGGTACAAATTTTTTGTCTTTCTTTGTTGTGGTGGTTGATTTGAAGGTATTTTAATCACTTATTTTTTTGCAGTTAATATTTCTCAAAATATAATAGTTTACAAATAGCAAATATAAGACCTGAAAAAAGTATTAACTTTGATATCCATTAAGACGGGAATGAACCCATTAAATTCAATGAGAATAACTTCACATTAAATTTCTATATTGTGATTATCCATGGACATTGATGTTGATATAATTGGATTAGAAAGGCATAGTTGAATTCAGCAGTCTTTTATACTATGTGATACTCATGTTAGTTATGTGCGGAATAAAACAGTGCAATATTTCTCAAAAACAGCTTATGTTATGAGTCTCAAGCGCTACAGCAAATTAATAGCATTTTAATATTTGCTTCAAAGTCTTCCATAATGTTTCAAGGCCAAGAATGTAGAAATTAGATTCTGATTGATTTGTACAATTTGTTTTAAAGTTCCCTTCACTTATCAGAAGGCAGTATCTGCATATAATATATAGAAATCTACTTTCTATATATTATACATGATACGCAAATAGAGAAAGAGACAGGAATTTGCAATACAATATGATGTCAGAATGAAAATTCATGACTAGTACCATTTCTGCATTAACTCATTGGTTCTTCACCATAGATTACACCAAAAATAAACCTGTCATGAAGAGTAGTCAAATCTGTCCATTTAGATCTCAAAAGGTTCTCTGTATACAGTACAGCCTCTGAGCACTTGTGATAATTTCCATATTGTTACACAATAAAAAAATAATAATGCCATTAAAAAGTAAGGCAAAATAAAAAATAACTACTGTCAAAGTTAACACTGCTAAACTTATACACTGACAACAACCAGTGACATAAGGATACCCCAGTTGCCTGCCAAAAATAGTCGACAAGGGGCATACTAATGCTTTTAAAAAAAAAGAGATATTGGGCTTTTCAACTCATAGCAATAGCACTTAGACTTATATACCACTTCACAGGGCTTTACAGCCCTTTCTAAGCAGTTTACAGAACCAGCATATTGCCCCCAACAGTCTGGGTCCTCATTTTACCGATCTTAGAAGGATGGAAGGTTGAGTCAACCATGAGCCAGTGAGAATCAAACTGCCAGCAGTCAGCAGAATTAGCCTGCAATGCTGCATTTTAACCACTGCACCACCACAGCTCATAATCACTAGACCTATGTAAATTATTTGAAGAGCCACCTTGATAATGAATTCAGTGTTCCCCTGAATCAACTCCTCAAAGTTTCAAATAAACCCCTGAAAGCTTGATATACTTTGATATACTTCAAATATATCAATGTCTTCCCCAAGGTCTCCTGGAAATGAAAGGGCTCCCTGTTTACTGTTGTTACCACCATCACCCACAATAAATTGATTCCCTGTCAGCTTGATGCTGTGGACAATAACAGATCCACCTCTGAAGCCCATAATGGGCATCCCAATGAAAACAACAACCTGGCAAATAAAGTTTATGGCATCATCATTCAGAAGAGTAGGAGAACAAATGGGAAGTGATTCATAGACATTCCATGTAGATAGAGTGGTCCTATGAATGAAGTTCCCAAGATAAATTCACAAATCCATGTATTTCTAGAAGTCATGCTAAATAACTTTTCACCAATCCCATCGTACTTGCTCAGTAAGAAAACCAAGATCATCAACAGCCATATGAATAAGGGTTCCAGAGATGCAAAATTGCAAGATGGCTATATGGATAGCTAGTCCATGTAGTCCATTGGCCCACTCCAAATTTACAAGTAAACTTCATCAAGTGTGACATTTGTGTATACTGTGCTACAGAAAGTACAATAATAAATTCCTAACCCAGCCGGAAGGAAATCTGCTTTGATGTATCGTATAGCATTTGTTCCATTGATCTAGAGACCGAAAGCTTGGACTCACTAGGACATTTCCTTCTGTGATCAGAAGATGGATCTGATAGACTCACTTACAAAGGAAGCAGAAAATAAAAAATAAACAAAGAGCTAAACTTGTTGGAACAGGTTTTATACAGTTAATAAAGAATGTTATTATTTATAAGCCAAAATCAACATGGCTTATGTTTAATATTAGGAATCAGGTTGAATAATTCCTATTACTAAGGGAAACAACCTACAGAGAAACAGCAGTTTCTTTTCACCATGTCCAGAAAACCTCTTTGTCAGGATAGTGTGTGCAGCCACATGGAGCTGCTTGATGGCTCATGAAGTGCGTTCTCATTGAATGCTTTGCCATGAGCAAAATGTCACATACGATTTATCTGCAATGCTTTTATGTAGTCTCCCTCAGTCTACCTCTTGCAACTACACAATGCATTACATGTTTGCCTGCTTTAGTACATCCTTTTTAATATATCAGGTTTTAGTGGGAATACTTATACATCTTAAGCTATTATTATTATTAACCCACCATCACAATTACAGAAATTGTGTGTGTCGGTAGAATGGTAAATTTATTTTTTAGGAATTTTCTATGCCACTGCACTCCAAAACAGTAGAATCCTCAGTAAGCCACCATGTTGTAAAAATGGTGTAAATTGCTGTGTGCAATAATATTGTAATTCAAGCCCCACAATTATGTATTTGTATCATAAGTCATGATACATGTGCACATTTTGTCACTTCTGGCCTCCCAGTCCCCAGCAAATGATTCCTGACAGGCTACTGTTAAAAGCAAAAATTAATAACTAATTATAAAACAGTTCAGAATAGACCAAATACAGTATTGCACAATAGTACTCAATCCATCTGGTTAATACTCTGACTGATATTTATACATTTTTGAACTAGAAATGAAGGATGTTTTATTGTTGTTTTTTAACTATTTTTTTCATATAGTGGTCTTTCAAATTACACCAGGACATTTTCAGGCGCTGCTGTATTTGTTTAGAAAATAGTCTTGTCAAGTTTATGAACACATGGAAGCAGAATCCTGTTCATGTTATCAATGAGAGGAGGAAGCATTCAGTAGAAAACAAGCTTCCACTTCAGTGAGATATCAGGCGCTTTGCATTCAGGTGGCTCCGTCTTCAGTTGCAACCATAACTAGATCTAAAAACTAAGTTGCAAATAAATCCTACCTGGAGCTCTAGAAACTCTGCCAGTTGGAGGCAAAATGTTTGCTAATTGAGGGTTTCTTTTTCTGTACGAGGAAAGCAGTGTCAAAAGATACAAATATCAATCTGAATGATATTTTATATGGATCGACATATGGAAAGTTCCAAAAACATTTGGATTTGTTATAATAGCTTAACATATGACACACCATAGCAGCAATACGTAGAATCTTTTTTTCTTTTTCTTTTTTTTTAGCAATTTACAGCTGAAAGTTTTTGATCATCCGCCTGAATCCTAGTTTCATTTTACACACATCAGGGCCTCTAGAACATAATAATCTTGAAAAACATTTCAGTAAATAGTTCTTACAAGGAGGGTAGCTAACTTCCTTCCATTCCTTTCACTTCCTTTTCTCTTTTGTGAGCTTTAGCAATGGGGTTAGCTGTGGTATACGATAATTTTTTTTAGAATTCTAAGATCTGTCTTCTATTTATTTTCAGGCATAATCTGGAATGTTCATTTGACCTGGTGTGGTCTTCCAGTCAAAACCATTGTTTATTGTTTCTAAAAGCTAATCTCACCTATTTATGGATTGCAGGAGTTGGTTTTGACCGAGAAGCTAGTATACGCTGCTCACTTGTTCACTCCCAATCGGTACTGCAGCGAAGACGGAAACTGAGAAGGAGAAAAACCATCTCTGGCATTCCCAGAAGAGTCCAACAAGAAATAGGTGGAGTATAAATAAAATCTTTCCTAGAGAGTTGTGGTATGGTCTTAATGCAACTCTAGCTTGCTTTCTCAACAGTTTTCCAAACTACTGATTGTGGTTTGAAGTATGATGCATTTGGCATGCTTTATTTGTTTCATATTTTTTGTAAATATTGCCACCCATCTCTATTGCTCCTTGCAAAATCCATCTCAGGGTGTTGTGGGTGTCACTTAGTAATACTATGCCGCTATTGCATAGTACAGATATACCTCTAGCTCACGTGGTCTAACTACAATCTTGCCTGATTTTTGTTGAATGGTGTTCTTTTAGTTTGCTTTGCGCATCAAAAGTAAGTAGCTTGAATTGTTTTTTCCTTGTAAAAACTTAACAAATGTTTCCCTGTAATGAATGTGCTGGCAAATTGTCACAGACTAATTTATATAGAAGATCTATTCCTGTGATGGTATGTAGGAAAACGTTTAGGAAACTGGGGCAAAAGACACTGTCAAGAGATTGGTAAGATAAGAAACAGCTGAGCCTGCAACTGGATAGAGGACAGAGTAAAAGGCTCAGAGGAAACTCTGTCTAGTTCCTTGGACTATAAAGGAGACTTGAGGAAGGGGAGAAATGTACTTTCAGACTTGCAAGATTCTGTCAATGTTGCCTTACAGCAAAGTAGAATTAGTTCTTCTGGTTCTGATTCCTACTTGGATCATTCCACAAGGCTGACAGTTCCAGATAGCTCTGCACATAATGATCTGTTCTGAAACGAGCATGGTGACTTGAGTGGTTGGGATGCTGGGCAAGATATTGGCAAGCCCACGTTCGAGACCCAAGAGCTGCCATTGGGAGGGTGTTTGAGCTCTCGTCATTCATCCAGCTCCTGCAGGGGATATGAAAGGAGCCCCCAATTGGGCGTCCCCAGGGCAACGGTGAGGTCACTGGCTAATCCTTTCAATTCGGAAGCACCTTGATGCTTCTGACATGAGTGCAAAAAAAAAAATCTATTCTAGATTTTTTGATCAATTAATTTTCCCCACCATTTTTATGTATTACTTTCCCCCTCAATTGTTAAATATTAAGTTCATTCAATTAGACAAGCTCACTTCATTTTTTTTCTTACACTGACCTATCACAGTAGTAACTAGTTTAAAGTCACTTAAACTTGTCTTATTAAAGAATCAATATTTTTCTATTATGGCAACCATTGAAAGATCAGGCTGGCATAAAACCAGCCAGTTTCTTAATTTCAGATGCACATTTTTTGATTATTCCTTTGCAAGGATTATTTTGAGTCTGCACAGAAATCACTACTTGGGAGGATTGCAGAAATAGATTAAGTATTCCTGTGTTCAGATTAGTTCTCCTCTTTAATAAGGATCAGCCTTGGTAGTGTTAAGCACTGCTGTGTGAAACATCTAGTGTGAAGACAGCAACTATTTTTATTTTAATTCTACTTTGTGAAAATTGGCATTAGCAAAACTAAAACCTACCTTGTGAACTTTTTAGTCCACTGTCAATGTCATAATTTGTTAGCCAGTTGTCAGCTGTGATGGCTCACACAATTTTATCTATATATTCTAGATTCTGATGAATCACCAGTAGCAAGAGAACGGAATGTCATTGTGCATGCAAATCCAGACTTCTCTAATAACATCAACAGGAGATCAGGAACTAGAGACTCTGAGTGCCAAACTGAAGATATTCTCATTGCTGCCCCATCCCGGAGAAGAATACGAGCTCAGAGGGGTCAAAGTGCAGTAGCTTCATTGTCTCATTCAGCTGGTAACATATTGGTGCTGACAGATAATGGTGAATCTATGTTTACATCTATGAGCAATCGTGTTCGATCAAGGAGTCTCCCTCGTGAAGGTGCTAGAGCCACTGAAAAAGATCACAACAATGGTGCCAAAATTTCAGCATATGAGGCAGAACACTTTTTATCAAATCAAGAACGGATCTCCATAAAGAGTAAGGATCCCATTAATAACCACTGTTCCCAAGAACATCATCCCAGGAGCTTAGCTTGTTCCCAGCATTTTCATAACCCAGATCATAACTCAAATGAAAGAGGGAGGTCAAGGTTATCAAGGATGGTAGATTCTGGAAGTTGTGATATTTCTTCAAACTCTGATACCTTTGGAAGTCCAATTCACTCTATCTCCACAGCTGGGGTTCTTCTCAGCAGTCACATGGACCAGAAAGATGATCATCAATCATCTAGTGGAAACTGGAGTGGAAGTAGCTCAACATGTCCTTCCCAAACATCTGAAACAATTCCTCCTGCTGCCTCACCTCCACTGACAGGTTCCTCACACTGCGATTCAGAATTGTCACTGAACATTGCCCCCAGTGCTAATGAAGATTCAAGTGTTTTCATAACTGAACACTATGGTGAACATAAAATTAGAGGTCACAGGGCAAGTTCTTTCACTTCTGATCTACTCGATGACCCTAATAACAGCAACACAAGTGACAGTGAGTGGAATTATTTGCATCACCATCATGATGCATCCTGCCATCAAGATTTCAGCCCGGAACGCCCCAAGGCAGATAGTCTGGGCTGTCCAAGTTTTACAAGCATGGCCACTTATGACAGTTTTGTAGAGAAGACTCCATCCGATAAAGCAGAGACTAGCTCACATTTTTCAGTTGATACTGAAGGCTACTATACCTCCATGCACTTTGACTGCGGACTCAAAGGAAATAAAAGTTATATTTGTAGCTATGCAGCTCTGGGTTCTGAGAACAGCCAGAATGCAAGCTTTGTTTCCAATCTCGCTCACTGTAATTGGCAAGATTATATGGATCATAGAAAGCAAGAAAAACCAAGCATCTCTCTAAAGAAACCAAAGGCGAAGCCAGACCCACCAAAACGCAGTTCATCTTTAAGGAAATCGGACAGTACAACAGATATTTCTGAGAAGAAAGAGCCAAAGATAACTAGTGGGCAGCAACATATGCCTCATACTTCCAGGGAAATGAAGCTGCCCCTCGAATTTGCAAACACGCCTTCAAGGGTAGAAAGTACTAGCCTGCCAAGTAAGCAGAAACAGTCCTGGGATAAGCAGGATGAGAATGAAGTAAAGGGCCTCCCATTTGATTCCATGGACATTGCCTCATTTAAAGATGAAGGTGCTGAACAATCTCACTATGCAGATCTCTGGCTTCTAAATGACTTGAAATCTAATGATCCCTATAGATCTTTATCTAATTCAAGCACTGCTACGGGTACTACGGTCATAGAATGCATAAAGTCACCAGAAAGTTCTGAATCTCAAACATCACAGTCTGAATCAAGAGCCACCACTCCTTCTCTTCCTTCTGTTGAGAATGAGTTTAAATTGGCCTCCCCAGAAAAACTGGCTGGTTTAGCTTCTCCTTCAAGTGGATATTCCAGTCAGTCAGAAACCCCAACATCATCATTTCCAACAGCATTTTTTTCTGGTCCCCTATCCCCAGGAGGGAGTAAAAGAAAGCCAAAAGTACCAGAAAGGAAATCCTCATTACAACAGTCTTCTTCTAAAGATGGCAACATATCTTTAAACAAAGACTTAGAACTTCCACTTATACCTCCTACTCATCTTGACCTAAGTGCTCTTCATAATGTTTTGATTAAACCATATGCTCACAGACCCCAGCTACATGCTTTTAATAATAATAAATCAAATATGATAGAAGAAGCACTGAATTCTAATTCTTCACCAGCTCTTGCTATTACACCTTCAGTGCTGAAGTCTGTACATCTTCGATCAATTAATAAGCCTGAAGAAAGGAAACAGAAAGACAATTCAGACTTTCTACCCATTCAAGAACACAGTTTGGTAACTCCAATTTCTTCATGCAAAACGAAACCACGTGTAAGTAAGAAACAGGTATCACATCAGTTCTTCATGGAAGATGCTATAGTGTCCTATATCAATCCCTCCCCAGTACAGATAAGCCCAGAACAACTATTAGCAGAAGATAGTTTAACCTACGGTGAAAGAAATACCTGTCAAGAAAATCTAAACTCATTTGTAGAGAGTGTTCCAGCAGCTAAGAGTATACCAGATCAAATAAATTCAATGCATGGGATTTTGCTGGAGCGTACGGCTAATAAAGCTTGTGGGGTTTCTGATGAACAATTTCCACAAGGCACAACATTTTTTTCAAGCAATCTTGAAGGCAAAATTACTTGTGGATCAGAACAGGATAGGAATATTGACCCCGTGCGGTTTCCGTATGAATTACCTGCACACTGTGAACAAAA
>JANHFO010004169.1:94088-106521 GCA_032468095.1 Pareas carinatus
CGGTCAGACTTTTTAACTTGGGGAGCAGATATTCGTTATCAGCTGAAGCATCAGCTTGATATAAGCCAACTTGATGACAAAGTGCCTGAGAATATCAGTTATGAACCAGAGATCTCACATATCGATTCGCTCAGTGAAAAATACTCCGATATTGTGTCAGGTATTCCAACCAAAAGTGCCTCAGATGACAGTGATAGCAGAGCAGCTGAGACACAAGGAACTACAGAAGATGATACCTTAAAAGGTTAGTCCTTAATTATTCCTGCACTGATAATGATAGTACTTAATGCTAGAAATAATGTTGTTACTCGAGTGTATTAATGGATAATTTCCAGAATTCCATTAATTTCAGTGACCATTCAAAGTTACAGTGGCATTGAACAGATAGTTGTTATGACGGGTTGTTGGGGCATAGACATCCCAGCATCCCATGTTCACATGATCACGATATAGGTGCTTGGCACCGAGTTTGCACTCACAACCAGTTTTACAATTCCTTATATTCATGTGATTGCTCTTTACAACCTTCCCTGCTGGCTTCTACAGAAACTCCCCCAGACTCTTTGTGTTTGCATTGTGCTAGCCATTCATGCACCCTCCCTAACCTGTACTATCCTTCTCACATATCCTTGTGAATCCTTGTATTCAATCCAAACTATGCCTCTCTCACACTCCTTCCCACCTCTGTGCAACCTGAAAATACATGCTACACCTCTCATCCACCCTCTCCGACCTGAGCCATGCTTTTCTACAGCCCCCATCTCCCTTCTTCACCAAGCAGCAGTGACTTACCTGCCTGCTGACCTGGGACTTACAATTTCCTGCCATCTTCCCCACTGACTTTGGCTGTGGGAAGCCAGCAGGATGTTACCTTCCCTAACAACTGAGGGATTTGGTTAGCAATGGCAACTGGGACAGCAGGGATTGGTGTTGCTAAATGATGCAGTTACACTTTATTGCTTAGTGATGGAAAATTCCATGCCCAAGTACTGTCATAAACCAAGGACTTTCTATTAAGTTTTTACGTGTACATATAAATCTGCCATTCCTTTTAATTTTTAGCCCCCAAAAGAGCTCTTTATCATTAATATTGATTTAACAGTTTATCCAATATTTAGCTGTGGTTCTTATACACTTAATTCCATTAATTAAGAAGACTATGTAATCAAATCCTGGTGCTTGATTCTCAGCAGTTTTCTTTATTGCTTTTCTTGAAGAATATTTTGTGAATGATGATTCTATAATCTCATCCCTAAATGAGGATTCTCAAACTGAAGTAGAAGAGTTTTTGGTATCTCCAAATAAACCACGAACAACAGAGGATCTGTTTGCCGTAATTCACCGGTAAGTTAATGTTACCATAGCTGGAAACCGTACTTTGTATTATTGTAATAACAATTTATTCAACATAATGGTGATAAAATGCTTGCTTCAGAAACTTGATTTTTCAGTACAGACCAGTATAAATATTTCTATAGTTTAAAATAGGAATTGCAGACCATCAGACAAGTATGTTGTTTCAATGAAAACTCAGGTGAAATACCCCTTAGAAACTACCTTGTGAAACCAAAATGAAGCGGCCCTATTCCCACCTCCTTTCTCCCTACTACAAGTGCCAGTTGAAGTTGCAAACCCTCATGTATTGTACCTTATCAAAAGAGATGATTTTTCCCTGTTTGCTGTTTGATAGTACAAACCACTTTGTTGATGCCAATCAAAATTACCTTTCGGTTGATTGATTGAGTGATTGATTTTGAGTGTTTTTGCAAGCTCAGTATAAAAATTAAGCTTTGGAAAAGGTGAAAGCATAGATCATGACGCAGCTTGTTTACAATTTTAAACTGTTATTCAGAATTAGCCTTTTGAATTTTTTAAAATTAAAATGCATATTGGGAGCAAAGAGGGAATAGAGTGCTAACCTGAAAGTAACAGTTGGAAGAGAAAACAGAAAGTGGCTGAATTTCAAACTTGCTACTCTCTCTCAGCCCAACCCACCTCACAGTATCGGTAAAATACAGGGTTGCTGAGAGATTAGGAAGAGGAAGGTGTGTTGGGTGTTATTATTAAATAAATGAAGGGCCCTCCGTGCTCTCTAAGCTGGGTTGCTTTCTTGCAGACATTTCATTACCCCAACTAGATAACATCATCAGTGGTATTAATGCAATAAATAAGTAAGCCTCCTGCTATAGCTTTTCGTTCTTCCCTGCATGTAATTAGTTACCTGAAGACCACACTGGAGCTGTGTGAATGCAAGCACAATGGTATTGCTTGGGAAAGAGTACAAGCACTAAGAACCCTGCCTCAAGTTACCATTGAAGAAATTCTATTTTACAGATACTATGAAGAGCCTATGCCAAGCACAAATATAAAATAAAGTATAGTGTGAGGGGGGGGGGGGGTTTCCCCAGAAATAAACTGAAGAAAACATCAGGGATGTTGTTTCCCACCCAAGTAAAACAGGCATACAAGTTTAATGCATGACTTTTAGGTGAAATGTTTTATTGATTGATTATTTGATTATCTGCCATCAAGTTGTTCTCGAGAATGATCTATCTCCCTCCCCACCATGTTCTATACACCATGTTCTATGGCTTCCTCTCCTATGTGCATGTTTTGCATAGGACAATGGGATGTTCTGGAATTCCAATTTTCCTAAGAATATTCCACAGCTTGATATACTGTAGTTGAAACATTCAAAGGCCTTCAATGTCTCAATGAAGTACATATTGGCTGCTTTTTGGTATTCTTTGACTTTCCCATTAATCTCTCTTGTTTCCTGCTTCTTGTTCAAGGTAGCTTGAGCATCTGGTATCTCCTTTTCCTATGTAGAGTTTTAATTTGTGTTGAATGGTCTTAAGTGGTATATTTCGCTAATATTTGAAAGGTAGCACTTTGTACAATATATTGCACAATCATCTTTGACATTGGTATCATGTCTTCCAATCCTGGCCACTATGTCTTTCTGCAGATTTGCTACCATAGTTCGGTTAGAATCTTTACTGATTCTGCTTGACATATTTCCTGCAGCCATGTCTTTGCCATATTAATTGACTCTTTCTAGCTCCTTTTACCAATAATATAGTCACTTCTGTGTACTCTGTCTGGCAAGGTCGATGTACATTGTCAATTTTTTGGGTTGAAGACTAGCAATCAAAAAAGATCATTGGATTGGCAAAATCTGGTCCCATTCTTCTGCTTCGTTTCTATTTCTTATGCCATATAGGCCAATTACATTTTTATCTTTCCTATTTACAACTTTGATATTTCAGTCTCCAACCACAAGCAGTTACATACTGCTTGTATTTTCTATCAGTTTCAGTTTGAACATGAGCATAAATCTCACTAACCGCCTTTTACATCAGTAGTTGGAACATAACTTGAAAACTGTTATAATACAGAATTTTCCATTAAGTCTAATTGATGCTATTTAGTTATTGACTGTATTGCATGCAAATATCCTCTTTGTTATATCTTTTCTGAGTAAATCAGTGCTGTTCCTTGTTTTTCATATTGTAATAAATGGTAAGATTTTCTGATTGAAAGTGGCCAATTTCTGTCCATTTCTATTAGATAATGCCTAAGATATCAATGTGTACTTAATTCATTTGTCCCTCATTGTGTCTCATTGGGTTGAGCTTTCCTATGTTCATGTTTCTTACATTCCACGGTCCCAGTGTCATTTTGTTTTTGCAGCTTTGGATTTTTTTTTCCTTCATAGGACAGCAGTTAGAGGCCAAGAGCTCTTTAATCTCTAGCCACACCATAAATACTTTTAATACTCCAAAAGATCCTCGCTCATCATGTATAACAAGTTCAGGTCCCTTTAACCTGACAGGCCATCATCTAACATATAACACAAATCCATTTAAAGAGACTATCCATGTGATTTTCTTCTTAAAATATAGAAGTAACTGTGTGGCCTTCTCCCACACAGAATGAATTGATGTCTTTGCCATTGTCACTAAAGTAATCAGCCACTTCTAGCATCTTCCAATATCTCTGCTGACCCATATAAGCACCATCTCACTTTACGTGAGCATCTGGGATGACCTTTATGACTTGGGTGACCCTACTAGGTCCTATATGTACACCATAGTTTAGGCGAACATTTCCAAAAATTCTTTGCTCATCCTTGTGAGCAACACAAACCCCTGACTTGATGAGGCCACACAGAGTAACTTGAGGGGACCTGAAATCTTACTAAATTTCATATAAGGATACTAGACTCTATCAAGATAGTGACCTTGGGAGATTTGACATTTAAAAAAAAAACTTGCAATTTTAGTGAGCCAGATAGGTCCTCATAATCACAATTACTATAAATTACTGGCACCAGATTTGTTTTTGTTCAAGCTTTTGTCTTGTTTTGTTTTGCTTTGCAGTATTTCCTAAATTATCAGGAGAGAGAGAAATCACAATATAACTAAATTCCATTTCACCAGCCCTGGTCTTTTTGTTTTACACTTTTTCCATTTGCCTCTCCAAATTTAGACAATATTGCCACTTCTAAATATCTGAAAGGTAGAGCCTGCATTTTCATTAATGATGAACTAGAGAGGTTTGTAGTTATATAGTTATTAATAGTGCAGTAGGGGAATTCTATAATGAAATCTGATTTAAACTGCTGGACCTAAGCAATGGATCCCAAAATACTATGTCATGTAACTTATAATCTCAACAGATATGATTATGAGTAATTATATAAACTGCCATACACATGAATGTTTATGTTTAAATGCCATGAATATTGAATGAAATTCTTTTCATAACAGGTCAAAAAGGAAAGTACTTGGAAGAAAGGATTCTGGAGAACTTCCTTCAAAGAACAGAGTGAAAGCTTCATCTAGTAGTAATACTGTGTCTTCAGTCAGTAGCAACTCACCCACAACTAATATTCCCCTCACTCCTACCAGTGTGGGAAGCCCAGCATGCAGCCAGAGGTCTCCTGGACTTATTTATCGGAATGCCAAAAAGTCCAGCACATCGAACGAGGAATTTAAACTACTGCTCTTGAAAAAAGGCAGCCGTTCTGATACTAGCTACAGGATGTCAGCCACTGAGATACTAAAGAGTCCTATTTCTCCCAAATCTCCAGGAGAACTAATTGGGGATATTCTTCAAACTGCAGATGAACCCTTCCAAGCCTCATCAAGTGCCGAGGCATTAGCTCCTCTCTCTCCTTGTCCCCCAAGGATAAACGCAGAAGGGTTTTCTTCCAAAAGTTTTCCCACATCAGCATCTTCACGTGTAGGACGATCGCGAGCACCTCCAGCTGCCAGCAGTAGCCGATACAGTGTCCGCTGCAGATTATATAACACCCCAATGCAAGCCATTTCAGAAGGAGAAACAGAGAATTCAGACGGGAGCCCGCACGATGATCGATCTTCTCAAAGCTCAACATAAGTTGCCTAAGGGTCTGAGCGCAATTTCTGACTGTTAAAATGGGGGAACTCTGCATTTGCTAAGCTCATTTGACTCTGTAGCAATTCTGTAGCAGTCAAAATACCTTACAGGGCAATATGTGATGCTTGAAAATGTTAAAGTGTGCTAAAAGATGGGATTAAATGATCTGTAGGTATTTATTATGTTCCATTTTCTGACTAGAAATACACGATCGACCCTTGGTTTTCTTTTTTTTCCCCTCCCTCTCTCTTTCGCCCTTCTTTCCACCATCATTGTAAATTTATCCAGTTTTCTATATTCCCTGTTTCTCTCCAGAAATATTACATTACTGTTGTGCTTCCCTAGGGATGGTAAATATGAAATTGGTGAGGAATTAGTATTTTTTTACATTAAAATGAATTGAAACAAAATAGAATGGTCAAAACAGATGTACATATCTGTATTTTTGATAAACAAATGTAAATAAAATTATTGCAGACAAAAATGTGATGGGTAGCAAATGAAAACTATCTTGTTAAATGATAAAAAAGGATAAAAATAATGACTGTATTCTGTGAATACAATTTTCAGATCAACATTATTTACATATGAACCTCTACCACTGTTAAATAATTAAAGCCTCTAACAAGAATTTAACACTTAAATTAATGGGAATCCTGTTAATAAAAACTATGAAATTAAATAATATCTGATTTTCTTTGAAAATGTCAACCCAAGCAAGCTAATTTTAAAATGCAATCTGTGAAAAGAGGCTAATTGACAAATAATACAATGTTTATAAACCAGTTTTTTTGCTCTGGCTTCCCCTTCTTAAGAATTCTGAGAAGTGTTGTTAGGTGCACGTTTTTCGGTGTACCAAGAATTGTATCACGTTTAACTGATTACTTCACTTGTCACTTAAAACAATTTTAAAGTTTAAAATTTTCTTTCCATTCCCATTTCTTCATTCAGTTTCTTTCTTTGTCATCTTCCCCTTGTTTACCTATTGCAGTTCTCTAAGAAAATCTTTGTGTTGGCTTCCAGATTTGTGTTAGATGGTCTTCGCTGCAATTGCTGCAGGATGATGCTAATACAAATATTATCTCTTGAGTACTTATAAATAAAGTATTGCACTGAATATGAAAACTGCAAAGTAACTACAAAAGTAGAAACATTAAAGAAAATCTAGAAAAAGAATCTAAAGCTTATATAAGTAGTTATAGATTTAAAAAATAGCAAAGAAAAATTTTAATATAAAGGAAAATGACAATCAAACAAAGAAAAAAAATGAAAGCGGGAAAATGAAGTTTAATAAGCAATAAGGTATTAACAAAACAAAATATGAAAAATGCATGCAAAGATCTACCTTAAAAGTCAATTTACAATTGAAGCAAACTAGCATTGGTTGTCAAATCTGAGTATAAAAGTGAATTTTAAGAACCAGTTAAATACATGATATATAGACACATACAAATACACGTACTCACACACTCATACACACACACACGAAGAGAAACTAAGAGGCAAATAAAACCTGGTACTATTCTAAGAGAAAAAATTTTAGTGACATTTTGAGATGGCTCAGAGATTGAGAATTTAGTTTCTGTACACACTGTATACTAAATTAAAGTGTTTATTTCTTTATTTAAATTTGAGCCTTGAGTAACTGCATCCCAGGTTATACTCGTATTCCATTTATTCCATTTTAATTAATATATCCTGCAAATTTTATGAAACTGCTAAAATACGTTAATCTTATTTGAATAAATGTATTAAGAATTGCACTGTTACGCAGTGGTCCTCAGCACTACAATTTAGTCAATACTATTGAAGACCAATCTTTTTTATCCAAGTAAACAATTTGCCTTCCATTTCTTTATCAGTGGATAGACTGATATACATTTGTTGTTTTTGTTTTTTTAACCTGGGAATCAAATCTCTTATTTATGTCTGCAGTTTCTGAGGAAGTCTTTAAGTTGACTTTCAGATTTCTGTTGGATGGTGTCTGCAATTGCTGCAGAACGATGTTATTAATATTATTTTTTGAGTAGTTAGGTAGAAGGAATTGCATTGAACGTGCAGACTGAATAAAGACTACAGTAGTAGAAACATTAAAGAAAATCTAGATTTTTAATCTTACCCAGTCATATTATACTACATAGTATAGTAACAATAATAACTCTGCAAAGCTAGTATAATTGATAGCATTTCAGCTGCAGTCATGCCTACTGCAATATGCTTATAATAGCAAATTTTATTTGCATTAAGAGAATAAATGTATTATTACAAACTCAGGAAAAATAACTTACTTTTCTTAATTACAAAACAAAATCTCATTTATATCAGCAACTCCTTTCGTTTTACTCCTCCTTTACTATCATAGGAGTGCCAAAATTATGGATTTCTGATTTGCATTTTACAGGCTAGCAACACCTACTTATCGGGATGGAAATTTAATTAAGAAGTTTTTCTTTAAATTGGAACTGTCAATCATCAGTAACATTTATACATTTTGCCTTAAATTTCTCATTCTGTAACAGCTAGAACTTGCTCTGGGTATCTGAAGATATTTGACTCATTACCTGTATTGACCACTACAGACTATAACCTTTAGTTCTCAACCTATCAATCACATATCCATCATTTTTATCTGTTTCATAGTTTTGCTATGAGGATAAAATGGGAAACCTCCATAGAAGAAAGTTGTGTAGGCTACAAAGGTGATTAAATAGTATAATTCATATTCTTCTAACATGCAAATTATTGAAGAAGAATAAAATACATTGCTTACCTAATTCCTGTAATAATGGCATAATTGCCACTTTGTCCATCATCCTGTAGATTTAATAATTCAATAATGTTTCAGTTCTAACTCAGAACTACAATTCCCAGAGTTCTTAGAGGAAGCCATATCCAATGAGCAGATACGAAAGCTATAGTACCACCATAACTAAGAGCATTGGTGTTTGGAATGAAAACACACTTAAAGAGGACAGCAGAAATATAATTTTTTAAAAAAAAATCCTTCTTTTAAGAAAAAATGTTAGATATCCAGCTTTTTCTGTGCTGTTTGGCACTTAATACGGCCAGTGATTATAGTTGTTTCATACTACTATTGCAGCTAGATTGTTGGGAAACCTAGCAATGCTCTGATAAATAAAACAAAATTAATTTCATGCTCATAGATAAGTAACTATTAAGCATGCAACAAATGGTATTGATTCATGAATAAACTGTACAATAATATTTCAGTGAAGCTTTGTATGAACAACATTCATCCTACCTGAATATTTATGAAAATAACACTGTGAAAAAATAAGAATCAGGCATATATATGCATTCTTTATACATCTTATAAACATGAAATGGGGAAAATCCCTGATTCATATTGCTCAGTTTCTCTCTGTGTAGATTTTACTAAAATGCTTACAATACTAGGAAAGGAATCCATAATAGATTCGGTACAGAAGAAGTCAGAACAAATATTTGGACTAAATGAGAGCAGGGGAATGCTGGATTACTTGAAGTTGCTTGAAGTTATTGTCAGAAGACCAAAAGCAAAAGCACGCTGGTGGAGCAAATTACAATGGGGATTTTAAAAAATCTTCCAAGTGCAATCTTTTCCCAAGACGTACCACATCAGTTTGCCATGTGTAACCTGGGCTAAAATGTATAATTTGAATCAGGCTGTAAAATACAGTTCATCAAACTGGAGAACTAATTAAAGCAGAATTTAAGAAGAAAGGTTTTGAAACTATTTTGAGATGAAATGTATTGTCAAGTTCAGGCTAAGTCCAGTAACTGATTTAAGTAGGTAGTCACTAGTAGAGAAAGGTAGTGCCTGGGGAAGGTGGCTTCAAACAGAAGTAAGTTCTTGTAGGAATCTAGGAAAAGTGAAAATCAGGGGAGGATTATTTCTTACAATACTCACAATAAGCAGTGAAAACGTTAACTTTAAATATTGAGCAAATGATTACATACGGTCGAAGTTAACTATTTTTTTCCCTTTGTAACAGATTGATTAAAAACATACAATATTTTTTTAGATTTAAAATCCTCCAGTATGTGGGGAAAAAATAAGAATGATTAGCATGTGTATAGAAAGAGATATGAGAATAGGGTGCTTGCTCAATTCTAAGATTTGCCACATAGGCAAAGTATTTAGTTGGGCTTATTTGCATAGGTGAGGCACGATGTGACGATAAACTATGATAGTAGTTTGGGATCAGTTAGTTAGGAGAACAATAATTGAGTGAAATAGATGAATTAATGTTGGAAAAGCAGTGTGGTAGAGTGGTTAAGGTGTTGGGTTAGGGCAGAGAGACCAAAGTTCTAATTATTCTTCGGTTATGATAGCTCAGTGGTTGACTTGAGTCCTGGGTACAATGCCTTGAGCTTCTAAATGAAAGGTATGATAGAAATGTAACAAACAAATAAAGGGACACATATTAATGTGGGGCAATTGTAGCTAACAAACGGTAGTAAGTTGTCAAAAAGGCAGTGAAAGAGAATGTGTTGGAAGCTGAGAAAGATTAACGCAGCTTTTTTAAATAAAATAAAAATACATCATTGGTATGCAAGGCCTAAGTGCTGTTTAAGAACACTTTCCCAAAAATTACTGCCAAGAGCTGCTTTGCTGCTAGATTCCAAGGTTGATTATGTCTCTTAATGCTAAAGTGAGATAGCATCAATTACAATGCTTTGATGTTGCAGGCAAATTCAGTACTATTCTCATGTAGGATCAGAATGCCAAATCTGTTCAATAAAAATGCAACATAAGGTATTTTAAAAGTTGAACTGGTTTGTTCAAAATATAAGATCCATAAGTTTCATCCACGCAATTTATGCAGTTATAGGTATATCAAATGATTCCATATGAACATTACAGACTTACTCCTCAGAAAAACAGAATTTGAACAAGAAGGCAGATAAATAATTTATGTGAGGCTCACCAAACTATCACAACCTCTTACTTTGTTTACAAAGAAATCTATAACAAAGCATTTCTATTTTCTATGTATAAAAATAAAGCTCAGATTATGTTGGATTATAAATCCACTTTAAAAAGAAACTATTTTTGTTATTATTTGCTAACTCATATTGAGCACTCTGTTATAGGCATCCAAAATTCTGACGCCTCCTGTGAAACTGGGCAGAAGCAAAATTTACCCATAGAGAAGATTGCTGTCCATTTAACAATGTGAGCAGCTTCTGCAATACAGTGTGGTGATAAAAATGATCAAAGACCACAATTACCTAGGAATAAGCTTCACTGAATACAATGAGATGTATGTAAATGTTTATAAGGCTGAGCTGCGCAAGCAGGATGTCTTCAGAACTCCAAAGAAACAAAGCTTAACATCTCATCTTGAAACAGAGAATAAACCTAGAATCATTTCTGATTTTTGAATCATAATTATGACTTGCGATTCTGTTGTTTGCACTGATGTTTCAAGAATAGGTTTTGAAGTTATGCAGTTGTTCATTTGCTAACATTTTTTTCTCCCTTTTGCGCTTTTATGGCAACATAGAGTATTGATTAATTGTAGAAATAAAGCATATGTATGCATTTGCCAAAGGCCACGCTGATAAGAGTGCATTTGCTGCAATTGTGGCAGATTTAAAGAACTATCTAGGTTATGACTTAACAGTTTAAAAACTAATTAAGAAGGTTACAGTGTAACTATTTCGGTACTAGCACCAGTTCATGCTGGCAGAAAAGACAATGGTTTATGGACTTGCATCCATTTTGTATTTTTGTAATATTTGTAAATACAGACTTTTTAAATTGTTGCAAAAAATGTTTCTTTTGTAAAATGTTTTCAAAGTTTACATTAAAACCAAGCCAGTTTGTATATTTTAGAACTGTGCAACACTTTAAGTCTTGTATTTATTTTTAGTAAAACAGTGACAGTTTCATTGTGAATCCCCTCTCTAAAATGTGTCAAAAAAAAGGTCTGATTATCTAGGAAATGTGTATAGAAACTTCAAATAAATGTGACTGCAGTTAAACTGTTTCCCTTTCTTTATTTACTACCAGTCTGTTAATTCCATTTGCTCTCATACAGCTGATATGCAAAAAGTATAGCTTCTCTTCACCGATAGGCAACGTAATAAACAGCCACAAAGAGGGTGATTCTTCTGAAATACCCCAAATCTTTTTTAAACCATCCAACCTTAAAGACACCACCTTGTCACATAGTAAAATTGCTAATGTAATATGGTTATTAAATCAATCAACACAAAATCAGAATTAACACTGACTCATAAGAACAACAACAACCCTTGCCTATATACCAGTGATGGCAAACCTATGGCCCGCGTGCCAGAGGCGGCACTCAGAGCCCTTTCTGCCGGCACAGGCGCCGTCACCCCAGCAAAGTAAAAAACATTCTTTAGAGGGACGCAGGGCTCCCTTCCCCAGTCCACTCTCCACTTTACCTGCCCCTCTGCCAGCCTGCAAGTAATGGGAGGGTGCGGGGGGCGCCAACAGCCATGGGGGCGGGCATAGACAGCCTTGAGGCAGTGTGGAAGGGTTGCTGAGGGTGTGGGTGGCTGCGTGCTGCCGTGTTGGCATTTTGCGATACATAAGTGGCTTTTGGGTTGCCGTTTGAGCATTCGGGCTCTGGTATATCATGGCGATATACCAAAGCTCAAACAATGAAAATTACAATTAAACTTTTTGTACAGGAAGATAAAGTGACTGTCAGGAATGAAATCTGTTTGGATACTCAAGATTGGCAAATGTTAGAAGAAAGAATGGGGGTGGGGGGTGTCTTCTGTTCTAGTATTACACGTGGGGAGAAAACCCGGAGGGAACCCACCAAGAAGGGTCTGTGTGAACTGCCCGGTCTTTTTTCAATTTGTTATTGCAGAGATGGACTCTGCTGCATCGTGGAATGACAAGTCCTACAATTTAGCTGTGCGGAGGAGTCCTCCTCCCTGCCCAGAACTTCTGCTCCCCTGAAAGACTTGAGGGCCTGGGGAGACATGGAGACTTTCCCCACTTTCTGGAAGGATAGTCAACTTTGTTCAATTATTAAAATATAAC
>JANHFO010004170.1:11946-24896 GCA_032468095.1 Pareas carinatus
TCCTGCTGTAGTGATTCTGAATAAACCTGTTGAAAGCAACGAGCGACTCTGCCTCTTCAGTTCTACGTTACTACAGTACACATGCTTGCAGAAAAATAGACAGTATTTTGTAGTCTTTTGCAAGGAATGAATGCTTTCAAAAGACGCGGTTATAGTTGTGCCTATGAGTGAACTTCTGTCTATACTGTTACTTGCAACTGAGAGATCGGTGTGTCAGGAATACCATAAAAGTAAGTTTAATACAGTGAAAATGGGACATTTAATTTATTGAGATACAATATGAACAGATAGAGTAAGAAATGAATGAATATAGATTAAATATAAAAGTGAGGGGTCAGTCCCAAAAAATTATGTTGAGATAATTTGGTCAGCTAGAGAGCTAGAGAGAGTAAAGTTCAAACTGAAAAAACAATATGTAATAGAATTTGTAACGGGTGATGAAAAAGTTGAAAACTGAAATTGTTATAGATGTATGGGGTTGACAAGAGCCTCAGAAAGAGGGGTGAGAATTCTAAAGAACGTAAGGGAATCTAGGGAGTAGTATATGGGTGTAGTAGAAACAGAGATGGTTTTCAAGGATAGTAAAATATTCTTAAACTAGATTTAGCTATGCTTCCTTTCATTTCTCTTATGTCCATTAATTTCTTTTGTTATTTCTCACTCCCTTTTGCTCCTTCGCATGTTATTTAATCTTAAAAGGAAATTGTGTTATTGTTTGCTTGTTTGTTTTTAGGATTTATCCTGTATTTTTACAGAGTCTCGCTGTATTTTTGTAAAACAAAATAGTGTTGTACCTATGTATATATCATGAATTATTCACTGATATGAATAATAATTATACATAATAATTGAGAATTACTCTTATTTTTTAAAAGTACTTCTCAAATATTTCCAAATTATTTTTTTTCACAATTTATTGTTTATATTTATCTTTAGAATAACAGAATAACAGAGTTGGAATAACAGAGTTTGAGGTCTTCTTATCAACCCCCCTGCTCAATTTCTACCTAAAGTTTTTCAGTTCTCTTGATAAAACAACAGTGGATTTTTTCAGAGAGACACACAATTTGTAGCAAAGATAAAGACACTGCAGTGTGTTTTCGACAAATATGCAATGAGATGATCGAAAAAACACACCTTGCTATATATCATCTTAAATCATTGCTAAATAGGTTCTTAGCTAATTAATTTATTATTCATTATCTTTCAACATAGGAGCATATGTTGTATGCCCACGTATTTACCGAAAGCAAAAAAAAAGAATAAACATAAATTGTCACATGCTTTTTTGTCACTTTCCCCAGGCGTGAGATGAAATAATCATTAGTTAGTGATGTAAGCAAAATCCAGTCTGGGTTGATTCGCTTGATACTAGGAACAAAGACTATTTATTAACCCAAGCTGTCATTCCCATCTACTATTCCCATTTAAAATTCTTTAAAATTTCCTTAAACCATCCTATGCTATTTAAAACAACAGTAAGTAAGCTACTACAACTACCATTTATTTTTAAAGCAAGTGTGCTTTATTTGATATGCAAGGATCAGACGAAGAGTTTTGGGAAAGTAGTTTTTCACGCGTTTGGGTTCCTCAAAGCGCCTTCTCAAGATTACTTGACTATGGATAAGATTTTTTTAACACATTTGGATGATTCTTGCAACAGCACTACAAATTATGATGTGACGACACTATGCATTCCAAGAAAGGTTTACACATTTTTGCTTGTAGGCTTCTGCTTCTTCTATTAATAGAGAACATTAAGAGATTGAGTCAAGATTGTTCTCTATTAAGAGAAGGGCTTAAGGGCTGGTCTTCTGAACTGCTTTACAATAATGGCTGGTTGGATTGCCAAATGACTAAAGGGGATGATCATTCATTTGCTTTGCTTAAGGACAGTAACGTATTAAAGATTCCACCTGAAGCTGAGTAAAGCAGTAGTGATACTTTTTCACCACATCTAGAATTCATTGGAAGTCAGACATGGAGAAATAAGTTAGAGAGAAGTTCCCCCAAAATGGACTTCAGCATGAGTTTGAAAGCTCAGAAGACAAAACCTCTGGTCCCAGTAACTGGCTCAGACTGGATCCTGCAACATTATCCTAGGATAGTGGTTCTATCATATTTCATTCAGGAAATATGATAGAACCACTACAGATAGTCCTCAGCTTAACACTATTCATCTACTGATGGTTCAAGGTTACAATGGCATTGGGGAATTAAAAAAGACCAATGATCGTTTTTTCACACTTACAGCCTTTGCGGCATCCTCATGGGTCTGTGATCAAAATTAGGACATTGTTCAACCAGCTCATATTTATTAGAGCTGCCGTGTCGCAGGGCCGTGTGATCACCTTATGTGATCTTCTGACAAGCAAAGTCAATGGGGAAGTCGGATTCATTTTAACAACCTTGTTACTAACTTAACAATTGCTATGATGCGCTTAACAAGAAAGGCCGTAAAATGGAGCAAAACTCACTTAACAACTGTCTCACTTAGCAACAGAAATTATGGGCTCAATTGAGGCTGTCAACCAAGGACTTCCTGTATAAGAACAGGAAGGATCCACCATAGGATGTCTTTCTTCTGAGGCTTTGCAGTTTTGATGCCTGAAACTGTTCAGAAGTTTCCCCTCTACACTTGATGCAAGTGAAAGAATTGCAAGGAATTTCTAATTTGAAGGTGTCTCAAACAAGAGATATGGCCTATTCAATTTCTCTGTCTCTGTTTCTGTCTCTCCCTCTCCCCTCTCTATCTTTGTCTCTGTCTCTGTCTCTCTGTCTCTGTCTCTCTCGCCTTCCGTCTGTCTGTCTCTCTCACTCTCTTCTTCTCTTTCTCTCTCCCCTCTCCCTCTCTGTATCTGTATCTGTCTCTCCCTCTCCCCTCTCTATCTTTGTGTCTGTCTGTCTGTCTGTCTGTCTGTCTGTCTGTCTGTCTGTCTGTCTCTCTCTGTCTCTGTCTCTCTCTGGTCATGTGACGGCAGAGATGCTACAGCTACCATAACGTCTAGGACTTGTCCTAAGCACCATTCATTCAGTGCTGTTGAAACTTAAAATGGGCGCTGAATGAACAGGCATCAAGCAAGGACTCCTTCTAGCCCCAATAATCCCACCTCTAGCCAAAGCACTTGGTGCAAGTAGACGAAAGAAACAAATTCATGACTTTGAACCTGGCTCTGCCACAATAAGAAAGAAAGGAGAGTAGAACTTTGATTTTAACAGGAAAACTACACAGATAAAGTTTCCCCTGTATGACTTACTCAGCCTCTCATCTTTTATGCAGCAAGGGACAAATTGCCAGTCTCATGCTGGCTGAAGGAAAAAAGGGCTTGAAGGAGGTTAGTTGAAGGCAGGTCAACAACAGTCTGGCGTGAAAGCTTGGACTTCCAGTCCCAGTTTAGCAAGGCCTAAAATAATGAAAGATTCTTTGCTTTTTTTGTGGTTTTTCAACACTATTATTGTGTAGTAGCAGTGGGATCTGACTTTTTCTCTCCTGTTTATTCAGGAAGGAAAAAGTTTTCATTCTGATACATTTTTTCCATCAATGTTCTGTGAAGGCAAGACATTCTTCACAATAATGTTTTCTAGGAGGAAACAATGTACGACTGCCACTTTCTTCCATGCCCCCTAGATTTTGTATGCTATGTGACACAATGATAACGGAACCTTATTAATAGGTTAGGAAAATAAAGCACATTGAGTGGGCAGTTGTAGCCAGTCAAACACCTTGCTTTATTCTTTTGCAACAATTGCAGAAATGCAAACTATTTACTTACTTATTTATTTAATAGGATTTGTATACCGCCCTTCTCCCACAGGACTCAGGGCGGTGAACAGCCGAATAAAAAACACAACATTTACAATTAAAAACCAATGAAAAGAAATTAAACAATGGCCGTGATTAACTTACTAAAATTGACATTTAAAAATTTAAAAACTAATTATCCAAATACATTTCCATAAAAAAAAAACTGATAAAAGGGGAGTTAGGACAACTCGGCCTGGATAAAAAGGTGTGTTTTAAGGGCACGACGGAACACTCGGAGATCTGAGATCTTACGTATTTCCGAGGGGAGTTCATTTTAAAGGATTGGGGAGCTGCCACAGAGAAGGCTCTACCCCTGGGGGTCGCCAGCCAACATTGTCTAGCTGAAGGTACCCGGATGAGACTCTCTCTGTGGGAGCGTACTGGCCGATGGGACGTACTAGCCGGTAACAGACGGTCCTGTAAGTTCCCAGGCCCTAAGCCATGGAGCACTTTGAAGATAGTGACTATCCATCTTATCACCTTTTATATTTAATGTAAGATCTTCGAGAGAGAGCCAGTTAATGTAATGGTTAATGTAAAGCAGAGTTTCCCAATCTTGACAACATGCTGGCTGGGGAATTCTGGGAGTTGAAGTCCACCCGCCTTAAAGTTGTCAAGATTGGAAAACCCTGATGTAAAGGTAAAGGTAAATATTCCTCACACACATGCGTGCTAGTTGTGTCCAACTCTAGGTTTTTTTTTTTTGCTCATCTCTGTTTCTAAGCTGAAGATCCAGTGCTGTCCATAGACGTCCCCATGGTCATGACCTTGAGAGCAATTAACCAGTGGAACAGCCTGCCTCTTGAAGTTGTGAATGCTCCATCACTGGATGTATTTAAGAAGAGATTGGACAGCCATTTGTCTAGCCTGGTATAGGATCGCCTACTTGACCAGAAGGTTACACTAAAAGACCTCCATGGTCCTGCTTTTCTGTTAACATTTTAACCACTGCACCATAGTGTCTTACGGTACAGATGTGCTAGTAGCAGATTGGGTATGATCCCACATAGGTTAGTATAATATTTAAAAAGTGTTTAACATGTTGATAATTCATTCATCTCAATTTGTACATTGAGTAGTAGAATGGAACTAAGTGTGAAAAAAATTAAGAAGATTAAATTCTCAATCTTATGTAAGTTAGATATCCTAAATTTTAACTCTGTCTCAGTCAAGCAGCAGATCAGCCCATTTATCTTATTGATTCAAATTAATCTTAAAAGCTTGTAATTTATTCTGGATTGTTTATATTATCTATTTAAAACCTATTACCGAATGACAAGTGCTAAATTAACTAAAATAAAGATTAGCTACTCATTTCCTCTGAATGGTGGAGAAAATATATATATTTAACTCTAAAAGGATTAATCACACTTGTTGTTTCAAAGCCAGAAGAAGTTAAATAATATTTATCTGATTAACTATATTTAGAACAAAGATTGACGAAGTTGCAGTATTTCATTTGCAAAAAAGAAAAAAGTAAAAAGTACCCTAGTGACAGTAACAACATTATCAATTATAGAGATGTTGGCAACAACAAAAACATCTCATTTCCTAACAAAGGTCAACAGTAAATCCATCTAAAATATGTATGGCTCATAAAAGTAATGGCTTTGCAACTGTGAAGCAGATGTTTGCAAAATCAGCATTTAAGAAGGAAGATGCTATAAAATAAATGCAGAGAAGTCAGCTGAGGAGCAGCAGTGGCTAATGCTGTTATCCACCCAATTCGAAATTAGCAACGGTGCTCCTAAATACGAATAGAACCAAGAGGCACCGTGTAATACTTAGCCTGGGGCTTACCACCACAGTTTTTTTAGAAATTTGGAGACTTTGAATCATGTGTTAGAAAATCTGCCTCTTTTGATAGTAGGACCTGAAAAGGGGAGGGGATCAGTGTCATACCAATTCAACACAAGCCCCCTTCCCCACCTTTTGTACATGTGTTGTAACACTGCACACATGAACGTAAAGACATGGAGTTTGCATTGGAGGGGATGCTGCTTTTCGTAACTCTGACCCAAAACCTGAAGCTTGTGGATCCCATCGTCCAAAAGCAACAATTTCAAAAGACAGCGATGGGTTGGAATGAGAATTCAGCTGATTGACACTGTAGGAAAGCCTCCATTACTTGGGTCAGGCTTAACATGCTATGCGAACTGAACCAACTGTGATTTAACTCAACCAATTATAGAAGAGAATATTTGTAGCTCAGGGTTGAAGTGTGGGGTCGTTGGTGCTCTCTGAGCTTGGGGCTTTCTTGCAGATGTTTCATCACAAAACTAGGTAATATCATCAGTGCCTAGTTGCCATCAACAAACTATATTAATCAAGCTTCTGTTTGATGGGGAAAGCCAGTGACAGTTAAATAGAAAACAGAGCAACATCCAAAAAGGAAATTTAGCATTCACGCGGTTATTAATGAAGCTGAGTATTAACACTCCCAATGCCAGGGATATGGTTTTTAATTTTATATTTTAAAGCATGGTTTGTTTAAACTCATGTAAGCAGTTACTTACTGCCATCAATGGAGTAAAGCTAGCAAGCAGATTTGAATCTGTGACTAGCCTCACTGCCTTCTCAGTAAAAGGAGAAAAAGCTAAGTAAACTTTGTGGCTTATTTGATTTTGTCTTAGCATAATATGTGAACCATCCATTATGTCTTATTATCCATGGTTTATTATTTACCATGTTCTGCAAATTCAGTCAGTTATCACTCATTATTATTTATTATTATTTAGGCTTGTATGCCGCTTAATAGTGCTTTACAGCACTCTTTAAACAGTTTATACAGTCAGCCTATTGCCCCCAACAATCTGGGTCCTCATTTTACCGACCTTGAAAGGATGGAAGGCTGAGTCAACCTTGAGCTAGTGGGACTCGAACTGCTGAACTTCATGGCTAATGGCAGATGGCAGTCAGCAGAAATAGACTGCAGTGCTGTTTTTAACCACTGCACCATCCTGGCTCTTATTCTCATTCAGCCAGTGTTTCTCAACCTTAACAACTCTAGCATGCGTGGACTTCAACTCCCCAACATGCTGGCTGGAAAATTCATGATGTTGAAGTACACACATCTTAAAGTTGCCAAGTTCGAGAAACACTGCTTTAAACAAACCATGGTTCCCCTTTCTATTCCTGATTCAGAAGCCAGAAAGACTGGCAGGTGAATCTTAATAAAATATAGGCATTGGGATAATTTATTACAATGCATAAGAATCTAAAGTCTCATTTCAGTGGCCAGGATAAGCGGCATGGCTTACCCACCCTCTCACCCAGCACTTGCTCCGACATCGCTCCACTCTGCTTTAAAGATAGAACTGGTCTTAGGTGATAAAAGAAAAGATGAAACCTGGTTAAATTAGCACAGTACACAGTGAATTCCATTGTTAATACACTTCAGACAAGCTGGAAAACTTAATTATGCTAACATATGTCTGCGATATTCACTGAACAGTAGACTTATTCAGCTGATATAGTAGTCGTATTCATTATCAATTCTCACCATATGGTGTTGACTCAAGACATTGTGAAAATGCTGAACATTTGAATCTGGACTAAATTAGTCATGAGGAGGGATTGGGTTTAAACCAAGTTAGTCACACTTAGTAAGGAATCAAAAAGGGTTTGTTGGGTCATTAAATTGAACAGTTGACTTTAGGTGACTTAGGGAGGAATTTAAATAAAAGCTATCTGCTCTTATACAAGCAGGTATACTGTAGTTGGCTATCCTTTAGTATTTGAAGACTAACCCCTGAGTACTTAAGTGTATGAGTGTTACTTACTCTCTGGACAGCTGCCTTACCCTAAACTCAACTGTAGCCTTTTATTTATTAACTCTTCACTAAAGCTGAGCCTTTGAGAGAAGAGACATTATCTAAATTGTACTGTTTAGCACTCGAGCAATATTCACGATGAAAAGCTTAATTATGGCCATCATTTACAAAAGAAATCAAATTCTGTCAGAGGAAGTATAATAATGAATGTCTCTTCTTTAAAAGTCAATGAACCACTTTTCCCCTGAAGGTACAAAGCCTCTACTTTCTGTAGGAAGTCTTATTTTTATTTTTTTCCCATTTAAAGGGATTAATATTAATAGAAATTAGAATGTAAATAAATGAATTTGGAGCAATGATGTCTTTTTCTCTGCATAAAATTATGTATGCATTATGGGTTTGTTTACATGCAGAATGACAAGAAATTTAAAGGACAAAAGCGAGGGAAGAAAAGGAATGTGCAGTTTTTCTGAAATTGTGTTAATTTTAGAATCAGGTTGCCTCTAATAGAAACCATGATGTTTTGCTTTCTCCCCTTCTTTCAAGCCTCGGTTCTTTATTACGGTGCCGGTCTTTTAAAATTATAGTGATCTAAAGCTAAAATTAGCAGCCATAGTAAAAGTGCAAAAGAGGTTACTACTCATCTACAGTAGAAAATATAAACCCCGTGATTTCAATTCAGTTCATTCTTTTTATTTCATTTCTGTTGAATGTATGAAAAAGAACAACAAATGAACAGTATTTGTCACCATGCCCTGCACTGGATCCTTTGCTACGATGTTTCACTGGGTAAAGTAATCTTTTTGCATGAGATCCACTTTATAATCTGAATTTAATCTTAATTCTTTTGGGCATCGATCATGCTTCACTCTTTAGTTGAAGATATCATTGTGTTCTATGAAAATTGCAGGAGAGATTTTTTAGAGTCACAGAAACTGGAAGGGACTCCAGTGGAACCTCTGGCTGTATAGGTTCAATCTAATGTCTTCTAACAGGTATGAAAATCCAGAGTTCTGAAAACGGTTATAGAAATTTAGATGCTCAATATCAGAAGAGAAAAAGAACAAATGAATCAGTTTGCTTCCTTCTTCAATCTTTACTGGTTATTTCTGCTCCCCCAGTAGCCACCTGTCTTCTTTATAAATAGATTCATTTGAAGGAAAGCGCCTTTCAATTGCTAGCCTCTCTCAATTCCTTGCCCCCTCTTTGTACCACCTTTATAGGTGGCCTCCTCTCATGCCAGAGAAGGAAGAGGCTGGCATTTTCTGTTCACTCTTCCCATTGCTTTGTCTCAACGCTAGGCATATGAGGACACATAATATAAACCATTTTATTTTATATTTTATTTTATTTTTTTTCATCACATTTTGACACCGCCCATCTGACCTAAGTGCCCCTGGAAAGTTTACAATTTTAAAAACGTTAGCATAAAAGCGTAAAAAAGAACAAAGTTAAAAACAAATTTTAAAATGTTAGGATTAAAATATTAAATGTTAAAGAGTTGAAAAGTTAAAATGGTGGAGAGAACACCAACCATCTTCAATAATGGTGGTTCTTATTAAATGGAAGGAAGCTGTGCTATTAATCAGATTAGAAGAATAAAAGCTTTGCCTTGGATCCATGAAACAGGCCAATGGGACTTCTCACTTAAGTAGCTCTTCCTGGTAAAAGAAGAGAGATTATCTTTGCCAGCATCTTCCCGTAAGTTGCTTGGGAAGGCAATGTGGGAGGTGGCAAGGGGGAACTTGGATAAGACAGAGAGAGAGAGAGAGAGAGGTGGGTATGGCAAAATGGCTTTTCTTGGACGTCTTCATTTTTCCATCAGTGAGAACATAACGTAATTCCATACCAGATATAGGGTCCTCCTTCAGCCGACTGTATTTTCCCATATGGAACATTGTGAAGTCTCTCTGGACAATGTGGAAGGTGATCCAAACTACAAAGTTCATAAATTCCATCTCAGTGTCAAAAAATACCATAACCCCCCCCCCCCCCGCTGCCAAAAACACTCTCTTTACTCCGTAGAGAGGGATTGTTCCATGGAAGAACTTCAATCCCTATCCAAGCTGGAATTAATATGAAGAATGCTATTTGAATTCAGAAAACAAAGCACCAATGACCTACAGACAATAAACAGTATTCACATATATAGAAAAGCTAGCTCAATTGGATTATACATTTTCCCCTTGAAAACATTAAGAGTCGATTAAATTTATATAAGTTGATGCTTTGACAGACGTTTCCTATATAGAGCAATAAGTCAATAAGAGAAAATGTCTGCTTATTTATCAATGAAGTCAGAACAATGATGATCGCCCTTGTGTCAGTCTTATCAAAAAGATTAGATTTAAAATGAGGATCCAGCTTTTTCTGGATTTCTTCATTTGGTTATATTTGACTTGTGAGCAAGTGTGTACAGTGTGGTTTTAAAAAAAACAACTCAATTCATTCAGAGAAGAGGATGTTTTTCAACACCTCACCTTTCAGGGAGGGAAAATGCCTGGGCTGCAAGAATCTACCCACAGACCACATCCTAACTAGACACTGAATTTCTCTGCCACTCCCAAATAAATTAGCCAATAACTGCTGGCAATGAAAAGATTTTAAAAGTTAAAAGGCTAAGATAATTAAATGCATATTTCAACAGTGTTTATCTGGCAGTGATTGGATAAGGCCACTTACTGTGAAGAGCTGAATAGCTAATTCAAGTGCTGGGCATCTCCTAGAGGAGATGACCTTGAGGTCATATAATTGCAACCATAATTTATTTAGTTAAAGAAGCGAATGTGTTCTCAATTAGCTTGGCAGCCATTATGATAACTCAAGTGGGATTTATATTGCTTATGCCACTCTGCTTTATGGATAAAGTTATTGGTCTTTCTCTCTCGTTCTCTGGCCTCTGTTTAGTTATTTAGTCATTGCAGTTACTTTTTTTCCTCCTTTCCCTTTCTCCATTTTAATTGGAAAGAGTTTGAGGTTTGTTCTTTTGGATTAATAAGGATCTGATTCTAATCAGGCAGATACTGCCCTAATCACTCTAAAGGTCCCAAGAGATATGTCTATATTGACAGACAGGTAGAAAACAATGGGGATGACTAGTCTTCCTTTTCTCTGTGCAAATCTTTTTCCCCATTACGGAGGCTAGGCCATCTCAAATTTGCCCCATAAATAGGGGCCTGGTCTGAGATTGTTCCACTATCTGGCCTCTAAGGAAGTTTGTCACAGATATGTTATTCTGTGGGGATTTGTGATTTTTTCCCCCTCTGCTGTCGTAATCTGCTGTCATGATAGGAAAGGCAAGCCGTAACTCATTTTGCCTGCCGCTCTATCTTTGCTGCTTCAACCCTCCGATCGAAACTTCTTGCTATATTTCTTTTAATTTTAGAAAGCTGACACATTTTCACCATTAGCTGGTCAAGCTGCATGTCAAAAAAAAGAGGCATAATAGCTGCAATCCCCCAGCTTTCATGGTAACAGGGGTGATTTATGGAATTCTGAGTCCTAGCAGAGTCCATTATCAACAACTTCAATCATAACTAAAGTGACTTATCCTGATGGGGAAGAAATAGTATCTAGGTGAGGAAAAGGAGCTCCTGGGCCTAGTTATGCCTCAATAGTACGCCCTTTAAAAGCTGAAGTTGTAGTCAGTCAACTGCGGCCCAGAGGAAGGCAGAAGCTATTTGGATGAATATCAGATTAATGTGGCTTTTTAAAGCTCGGCCAATAGAGGTCACTCTAAGACTCGATACCTCATTCTATTTTTTGGTGGCAGCTAACGCACCCTTCTGTTCCAGCTCTGTTTTATTGGAAGGTTACATATACACTAAGTCGTTTTGGGGGTCTGGGTCCTCATGGAACAAAAACAGTAACACTCACAGCCAAAAAATGATAGCAGCACTTTCACCCCGTATGTTGATAACAGCAAGAGGAAGAGTAAAAGGATAACCAAGGAGGAGGAAGCCCAGTGGACATAGCACATTTCCTGGGCATGCCTT
This sequence comes from Pareas carinatus, assembly GCA_032468095.1. Lineage (NCBI taxonomy): Eukaryota > Metazoa > Chordata > Lepidosauria > Squamata > Pareidae > Pareas > Pareas carinatus. The sequence goes on from JANHFO010004170.1 coordinate 23,520, forward strand.
TTTGAACAGAAGTACTGCATGTTTTATTACAGGTTCCATAAATACCTTTGGGATCATTTTTCAAAGGTTTTAAAGCTCCTTATTTCAGAGGGAGGGAGGGAGGGAGGGGGAGAGATAATAAAAGTGACACATTTCACTGAATTCCCCAAAATATTGCAAGCAAATTACTTGGCCAAAATTCAGGATGGGTAACTTGAAGTCTTCCTGTGGTCCTTTTGGAAGTCCTACTGCAACCTCAGAAACCCTTGATTGCATCTCTGAGATTCAGTAGGGAAAACATAACTATTTTTCTGATCTAGTCTGTGGACTCTGGAGCTTGACAACATTGTTAAAAATGAGATGTCGCCCCATCATTCACCAAACTGCTGCCTTATGATGAGAAGGCCTGAAATGCCATAGGAGATAAAATGCTGCAAATAAATGTCGGGGCGGTGTTTTAAAGCAATTTTATGAAAGGAAGAACTGCAGGTGAATGGGTAGTATCAGCAGCCTGATCAGGATGAAATGCGTTACCAAAATGGGGAGCATTTGGATTTCCAGGGTGGGTAGTTTGCACAAAGATTTCTTTTTCTTAGAAAATATGCAGATCTATTTAGTAATTTTCTATAAAGAGGAGGGATGATTTGGGGCTTCGCAAAGGAGGTTTAAGCCTTCATCTGGCTTGTTGGCTGTGGATTTGCATCACTGCTACAAAATAAGCAGAGACGTTGCAGAAAAGTCCATTTAAATCTCTGTAAGCAGTAAAAAAGCTCCATTCACTGATCTTTTCTCTGAATACCAGTAGCACTGAAACCAGAAAGCAAAGGTGACCTTATTGGTTCCTCCACCCCTTGTCACTCTACATGAATCAGAACGATATTGTCTGAAATACATATATTCATCCTTCTATTTGCTCTTTTTCTACAGTATGCCTAATTGGTTTAACATCGGAACACACACAGAAAGACACAAATTGGATAATTGAACCAGTGAGCTAATCCCAGCAGGGCTAAACTTGACCCCAAACAGACTGAGGCATGCCCAGGATTAAACTAATTCCACCCTGTCAGTCATGAGGGAACACCTAAACCCACTCAAGTGACCCAGTTCGCATACTTAATCTTTAAAAAAAAACTGGAGAGAAAGAGAAGCTGAAAAAAGGAGAAATAAAAGTTGACATTTTGAAAAATAAGTTGGACTTTGGGGACCATTGAACATGCCACCCTAATTCCTATTGGCTGCAGGGGAATTAAGCCATTTCCTTCTGTGTCAGGATGCTGGCAGAGATGACTTTGCAAACACTTACATCCAACAACTAAAACAAATACAGAACCCCTCCCTTGAATCTAAATCAAGGTTTCCCAATCTTGACAACTTTAAGCGGGTGGACTTCAACTC
>JANHFO010004170.1:53822-66471 GCA_032468095.1 Pareas carinatus
GGGGGAAAAGAAGAAAGTCTGCAGGCAGATGGCTTAGATGTTGAGGCCTGCTGTTTCCTCAGGGCAGATTGGTTCCAGGAGGGGAACAAGGCCTTTCAGATTGGGAGGTGCTTAGCCTTAAAGTACTGTGAAGTAAATTGAAACCGCAATTAACAAATGGAAATCAAATGATAGAGTCAAACATATCTATGATCAGGGATAATATATAAATAATAAAATAAATAAATAAATAAATAAATAAATTGCATATATACGAAGTACAAGAAGCCATTATTTGTAAGTAATATATGTACTATTGATCCTTCTTGTTTTCCTTTCCTTTTTTTCCATTCATGAAATCAATGAAATCGATTTTTTTTATTCGGTAAATTGTATAGCTAATTGAAAATCAATAAAAAGAAATAAAATAAATATCACACCAAGAAAAAAAAGAACATTAGATTTAATGTCAACATATGCTGTTTTCAGCTCCATAGGTTTGATATTTGTAATTCAATCATGATGGGTGGATTAATATTCTTTCATGGAAGAAAGAGAGAAAGAGGGAGAGATGCAAAAGAGCATGCTAAAGAACACTTTCTAGATTTTACTACATGCCTGGCTAGATGTTATCAGGGAAACATTCATTATTACTTGCATCTGGAGTTTAAGACATATATACCTTTTAGTCTGGTTCAAAGATAAGGGAGATGAAGTATAATCAAAGTTGAAATGCCATCTGAAAGCAAGCAGCCTCTATAAGTTAAAGAACAATTTTCCCCCTGCAAAGGCTACTTGTAATGGATGATTGTGTTAGGAGCCACAGAGTTGTCTCCAGTTAACTCTAATTTATTGTTGCAATCGCTCATGTACTTCAATAGCCTAAAGAGCATTTCCCACAGATCAGTTAATAAGATGCAGCCCAGAGAAAGGCTCACAAATCTGTTTGTTATAGTCTATTTTAGGGAAGCTTTGCTTACAAGGATGTGGTGTCGAAGTCAGAGAAAGGCACCTGAAGGGACCACATCCAGATCTAAGAAGAACACAAGCAGATAATAGGGCAACAGTGATACTCTATTTAGAGACAGTAAAAACATAAACAGACAAATAAATCAATAAAAGCAAACAATATGGGAAATGTAATAAAATAACCTGGGAATCATTACAAACTAACATGAGAGCAGTTTCCAACTCTGTAAAAATGCACGTATTTCAAGGTAAACATCTTGGCAAAAATTCAGTGCTATAGTAGCATGACACATCTGTAGACATGCAACACACACAAACACACACACACCTATTACTCGTTGACTCCAATCCAGTATTTTTTATTTGGAAAAACCATGTTAGTATAGTTTTGATTTCATGAAGTGAGCAACTGTTGTTGGAGGATACTGACTGGCTTAGACCTTCCCCCTTTCTCTCCTTTGCTGATAAATATGCCAATATAACAGGCAGTATTCTAGTTCCCAAAGACAATCTATCAAATCTATATATGTCTTCTCCTTCACTTTCTCATTCTCCATATTCTTTTTGCTTTTTGTGATTGCCTTCTCCATCTGTTCACCTTGGGTAGGGTTTGAAAAACACATACCTCTACCTCATCAGATTTCATCTATGTGAATATTTCCGTGTCTCAGAATTTGCATGAGCTGTTTCTATGTAAGCATAGACAGAACAATTGGGGCAATAATGTTTCCAAACATTAGTCAAAGTGATGTTGTCTGCCAACTCTTGTGCTGTCTCTTAATTGGGGAGATGCTCCCAATGCAAAGTGGTTCATAAGTTGGGTATCCTTTTGGACTGACAGCTCCTAATGGATGGGCAAATGGAGCCCATAGACAGAAAAGCTTTTGCCCAGATTGGGTTGGTATACCAGCAGCATCCCTACCTGGAGCGGGAGGATATTGCAGTAGTAATTCATACACTCATCACTAGTAGTTTGGACAACAGGAATGTGATTTACCTGGCGCTGTCACTGACGACCATCCAAAAACTGTGGTGGAAAATGTAGTGGTTAATTGTTAGTTGGTGCTCATTACTATGAGCACATAACACTGATGCTGCAAGCCCAAAACTGGCTTCCCAAAGGTGCCTGACATATACTTCAAAGTGTTTGTTGAGATTTCTAAAGCTTTGCATGACTTAACTCCTAGGTGCTTTCAGGAATGCCTCTTTGAAACAGAATCAACATATCCAATTTGCTCTTCTTGGAATAAGGTGCTCCCAATTCCCTGTTATCCCCTTCCCTAAACTGAGGAGGGTCAGGATGTGCAGCTCAGAAATCTGCTTTTCAATAGTTGTTTTCTGGAACTGCTTCCCACCTTGATTGCTTTCTGGAAGTTGTGGAAAACTTGGGAAAGTTGACTTTCGGAGGAAGAAATGCCAGACTGAAGCTGGCTCTGTGAAAAGTGGACTGATTGATTAAAACTTTGGTTTTAGAAAATTACAAATGAACTAAGGGGCAAGATGTTTGAAATGAGATTTAAGAATTAATGATAAAGAATCCTTTCCGTGGAAAAATTCTTTTGTTTTGATGTTTTTTTAAAAAAATAAGGTTTTTAAAATTGGACACTAGAAGGAATTAAAGATGCCAATTAAAGGAGAAGAACACATAAACTCAACTGAATGAAACAAAATATTCTAACTTTGGATATATAGAAGGATATGTTGAAAAATGGACAGACGTTATTATTAGTAGTGTCAACAGGGATATTTTACTATATTCTTTTTTTCTTTTCCATTTCTTTTTCTTTTTCCTTCCTCCCCCTTTCTGCACTTCTTTCTTTTTGTTCTTCTATCTTTTTTTTAGTTTGCATTAGGTTGTACTGTTGTAATTATAATCTTTAATAACATTATAATGTTTCTGGTTTTGTATTCCCCCCCTTTTTTTATGCCGCTCTCCTGTACCAAAATAACGTGAAATAAAATAAAATCTTTCTTGTATAGTTGAAAATTAGAACAGAAGCAATGTCTTTACACTGTAACAGCAGCCAGGCAATTTACAAGCAGATAGTACAAGCAAAAGAATGTAGAAATCATATTTTATACTCTCAAAATAATTTAAGTACCTTTCTTTTGTAACTTGTGTTTTCCAATTGATTCTGATGTTCATTTTGATTTAGCACCATTGTAGAGACTCATTTCTGCACAGTCACTACATAAAGAAAATATACTATATATTTACTGTATTCAAAACATTGCTAAAGTAGGAATGAAGAGCATTGTGGATGTTGCTAACTACCACCTTTTGGATTGATGGAAGTTCATAGCTTCCCACCCCTGCTTTAAAATATACAGGTATCCCTCACTTGCCAACCTCTTCTGCAGTGACTTGAGTTGCGGATGTTTGTTTGCTTGTTTGTCACGGTGTGTCATGCAGAACACTCAGATGAACCTAAATGATAAAAAGTCCTCTTAAAACATTTGACCCAAGAGGTAATCTTAGAGCCCGTCTGTGTTAGGAATTCCAGACGTTTCCTTTCCTACGAGAAACACCGGTTTAGTCTTCAGAATCTTTTGATTTCCTAGAGCAAATACTGGGTTAGATGCAGCAGCTTGTGATTTCACACCACAAACACTATTTTAAATTGCAGAGCCTCATGGTTTTATATCGTAAATACTAATTTAGCTCACAGAGACTTGTGATTTCACGAGTGCAGCCTCGGTGGCAGAGATTTGCAATTTCTTGCCAGAAACACCAGCATTGCTCATGAAGGCTTTTGATTATGCACAATAAACACCGATCTAAGGTTGCAGAAGCTTATGACCCCATACCAGAATCGCTGGTTTAACTCTTATCAACTTTGGATTTCATTCAGTCTGCACCAGGTTAGTGGCAGAGGACCGTGATCTCATACCAGAAGCATTAATTTCATTCAGAGGCATTTGTCATCACACATCATAAGAACTAGCTTTGGTGAAGATGGGAGAGTTTATGCAAGAAGCCCTGATTTAAATGGCAGACTTGTTGTTTTATTGTTGCAGGCACTAGCTGAAGTGTTTGAGACTTACAATTTCATAATAAGCATTCATTCCTAAGAGAAAAGAACTTTCCATTTTGAAACAGAGGGCTCAGGGTAATGCCCACAACTGCACAATCAAAACTTTGCCCATTTTGTAACACAGTCACTTTTTTTACAGCCCAATTAGTTCTGTTAGAAGGGACTAAAGGAAGGCACCACAACTGATCCAATAAGCTAGTCACAATTTAATTGTGGAAAAAGTATAATAAATAAAAATAATAATTTGTGTGTACCAAAGAATGAATGGAACATTCATGGAGCAGTCTCTCCTTTCCCCCAAAGTTTTCTCGTTTTCAAAAGTTGAAATACAGTAAGCAACTTTTGTATATGACTGTTCTTTGGGTGGTGCTAGAGACCAACTTCTCTGAATTTCATATAAACTGGAATGTTCAAACTTTGTACAGAGGCAGCTGTTTACAATTCTTGGAATCTGTTACAGTTATTGATATCAGAATGTTCCCATGGTGCTGACATTTATTTAATTATTGATGTCCCTGCAGTGACAAATGAGAAAAAAGCTACATAATAGCAACCTTAACAAATACTCTGAGTCCTCTGCGTATGCACAATATGCCATTGGGATGAGACAATGTTTCTCATTTGGAGAACATCATTCATAAGGTGTCATTCTGAGACAAAAAAAATTAACCTTGTCTAATGATATTGGTGAGTCAGTTCCAGATAAAAAAGTTTAGTTTTGCTACCATTGTTTCTGTTGCGAACAGGGTGCAAATATGCTTAGACATGTTTCTAGGCATCCGCATGTTGGAATCTTGCAGACATGCTTCTCTAACTCTGCTCTTTATTGAAGACTCACTCCTCCTTAAATCAAATGCCTCTAATTATCAGGTGCATCCAGTAGATGTGCTGTGTTAAAGCAGATACTGTTCCTGGCAAACCCGGTGAAGATGACTTTAGAGACCTGGAGATGCCTTGCCAAACCAAATAGGCGTTGGAGGAACAGATCAAGAAATACTGTAGATCAACCTCATTTACAGCATCTTCTCAAGAGACAGACATCTCAGGGATGTTAGCTCTTTTTATAACACTCTTTTACGAAACATAACTTTTTACTCTCTGGCGCTAAAATTCCTTCTACCAATCAATAGTCATAGTTCAGCAACACTGTGGCTTGGCAAAGAATCCCTGAAAAACATACATAGACCAACAAAGGGACTGCAATGGCTTAGGAGGTAAAGATGCTGAGCTTGTCAGTTGGAAAGTTGACAGCCTCTGTTCGAGACCCGAGCACCGCATAATGGGGTAAGCTCCTGTTCTTGCCCCAGCTCCTGTTTACCTAGCAGTTTGAATGCATGAAAATGCGAGTAGATAAATAGGTACAACTTCAATGGGAAGGTAAAGCATTCTGTGCACTTTGGCATATAGTCATGCTGGCCACATGACCACAGAAATGTCTTCAGATAACACTCAGCTAAGAAACCCAGATGAGCACCGCCCCCTTGAGTCAGAAATGACTGGATAGGGGAAACCTTTACCTTTACTTATATCTACGGACATGCACATTCACATATGCACAAAGAATTCTTAATGTTGCCCTCTTAGTACACTTGCCTCTCACACACAGTGTTTTTCTATTGAGGCTTTAGGGAAGGGGTGAGCAACTACAGCCCCTTTATGACCTATAGATTTCAACTCAAATAATTCCTCAGCCAATCTTGCTGGCTCAGAAATTCTGGGAGTTGAAGTCCACAGGTCCTAAAGGGGTCATAAATGCCAACTTATGCTTTAGGCTAAAATCCGTGGGGATGGTGGTGGCCGCCTGTAGAATGGGCTGGCGTTTGGGGAGCTCTGAGAACTGGAAAGGGGAAGATCAGCTTGAGATTTTTCCACCATGACAAGAAGACTTTCAAAAAGCCTCCACCAATATCATCGCCCTGCTGCAGCCTTGAGGAAACATGTTGAGTGATTTTTCACGGAGGGTTTAACAATGTTGAAGTTGAAAAGTAAGTTCTTGTTTTTCCAGTAGCTGTACCATTCAAAAATGCCTCTAGGCAGTGATGGGTTTTTGAAATAGACTCCACTGAGCACAATGGAGATTATTTTGCAGTTTTGTAGAGGCAGGAAGACGTTCTTATTATCTTCCGCTGTTAAATGGAATATAATTTTTTCTCTTTTCCCCTATAAACAGGAGAGGGTAGAATTGCATAGGAAAGGGTTAAATACATGGAAAAATGAAGTTGGTGCATTTGGATATTTGGGGGAAGGGTCTGTCCTTCAGTAGAGGGAAGGTGCTCTTCAAATTTCTTGTGGACTAGATGGAAGACTTCAATGGGCCAATCTAGGTCTACAGTTTCTCATTCTACAAAGAACATCTTACTGTCTCCTACTGAAGATGACAGTAACCATGAATGACGATCCTGAAAACAAAAAAGGACGAGAAGGAGGAGGAGGGGGGAGGAAGAGGAGGAGAAGGAGGAGGATTATTGACTGAAATCAACATTTTATTCCCTGTGCCAATCTGCTGGACTTGCTCTTAAGACTTATTTGTGTTAAGTAGCATCTGGAATAGTGTGCCTATTATTTGTGATTGCAGCTTCTGACTTTTCGTTTTGCAGTCTTTTAATTCTCCATTAATTAATTTATGGCTTCTCAGTTTGCAGTTCTTGACTTCATAATTTGTACTTCAAAAATTGTGATGTGGTGGCTTATTAATTAGCAAATTAACCTTTGCGGTGTGGATTTGAAATACTGAAATAAATTGCTATCTAATATGTGATACATAGCTGGTCATGAACTACAAAATGTCAATTAAATTATTAAAGTATGACTTCATGACTCACCAGCAGTAATGTGGCCCTGAGTGCTGTTTTATTTCTCTTATGGTATGACTGAATGATGAGATAAAATGGGCACTATATTTAAATAGTTATGAATGTACTAAGTGCATCTACTCGGTGCAGAATGTTCAAAGAAAATATGCCAGGTTACAATATCTGCAGGAATAGGGAACAGTTAGGCCTACTCCATTCAGTTACTAAAACTTTATCTCGCTCTATAATTATTCCAATCTGACCTACAATTTATCACACGTCTCTCTTCCTGCAAAAGAGGCTTGCTTATGAAAAGTCTCCTTCTCAGGGTGGGACATTTTTGAATTTGGAGCTTTTTTGAATGAAGTTCCTGATTTTAATCTTATGCCCCACTCCCTGGTTGCTTATATGACAAAGCCACAGCAAAGGACTTTTTTCATGATTCACTCTTGGAAGTGAGTGGAATGGAACCAAATAAAAGGCAGGATGGCTGCAGACCAAGGAGGAGATGGTTGGGTGATAAAAGACATGACAGTCAAACACATCCCTCAGCCAACTCATAATTAAGGTGAATGTCAGGACGCTGCACCCCACCCATGAACATTTCTCAGATATGTTCTTCTGCACTGAAAAAACAAATGACTTACAAATTAATGTTAAGTCTGGTACAATGAGGCTGCTTAAAGGGTGTGAATATATTCATATCAAAGGCAGGAAACCTGGTGCCTTCTAGCTTCTTCTAGACTTTTGGAGCCAAAGTTCAAAAGATCTCAAGAGTTCCTGCCTATCCCTTGTATGGATGCAAATGTACACACACACACACGTATTTAGAACTACCAAATTCACGTTGCAAAACTATGCATAACCACTAATCGAAGATGAAGAAAGTGTTTTAGACTACTCTTTGCTGCCATCTAGTGGTGATCTGGATTTCTGTTGCCCAGAATTGGTACCCCTTTGAGGGGGGAGGCGAATGCCTTCTAGTCAGCCTTTCCTCCTGGCACCTGCATGAACTAATCCCTGTAGTTTTCTTGGCAAGATTTCAGAAGTGGTTTGTCATTGCGTACTTCCTGAGTCTGAGAGGGAATGACAGGCCCAAGGACACCCAAATGGCTTAGTGCCTAATGCTGAACTAGAATTCACAGTGTCCCCGATTCTAGCCTGGCGCCTTAACCACTATGCCAAACAAGCTCTTTTCTGTGTCTATTGGTAGCCTAGGGGTTAATGAAACCAAAGACTCTTTCACTACTTTCTTCGAAGAGAGCCTCCTCTGATCTATCCCTGATTGGGGCTATGGTCTGTCAAAATAAAGTTCTAATGTTACCCAAGTATTAGATGAGCAAGGGACTGTTAAGAAAACACAAGCAGACATGGTGGGCAGGAATCCTCCAGGAACAAGAAGCCTCTCCTTCATTTCCGATACTTTAGGTTGCCTCTGCTTGAAATGGTAACCCTTTGGAATGTGTAATGAAGTCCTGGAGGCAAACACTCCTCTGAAAGTTAGGTGATGAAGGGAGTTGTCTCCTCACAAGTAGCATTTGAAAGTTGGTAGGGCTTGCATTAATGGGGGAGGGAAAAAAAGGCTTTGCTGTGGGAGTATTACTGCTGTTGCCAAAAGTACTAATTACTCAGATATACAAGAGTTAGGAATCCACACCCTCAATTATTGTATTGCATGAAGTAACTGCTTACTTTGTGTGTCTCGACTTGCCAAAGCCCAGTTGTGGGACACTGTAATTAGGATCAGTTGGCAAATAACAATGCAGGAAGCTTTCAACAAGACAGGGCTCTGCTGCTTTCAGGCTTGCTTGTTTCATGCCTTCCCAACAGTTCTCAGGTTAATGACTTACATTAAAAGTATATGACAGCTGGTTGAAAATGAGACTTTGACACGGGAGCGATCTTTCACTGGAGCCTCCGCTGAGCACTAAAATGAGGGAAGTTGAATTTTATAAGGTGACTCGGAGAGAACAAGAATCCCAGTTCAACTCACATTTAAGCTCTAAACTATTTTATGCTTCTGTTTCAGTTTCAGTTTCAGAGCTGCCATTTCAAGGCTCCAGAAAGGCTAGTGTGGGCTAGGTGTTACATACCCTTAGGTTATTTTTTTGGGGGGGCTACAGCCATTTCAAGTTCTGGAATCAACAGATGAGAAAGGGCTGAGCCAGTGATCCTGGAATTCTCCATATGCTCCTCAGGGGAGCATTTAGATTAGGGGTGTCCAACCTTGGTAACTTTAAGTCTTGTGGACTTAAAAGAGTGACTGACTGGGGAATTCTGGGAGTTGAAGTCCACATGTGGTTGGGCACCCCTGATTTAGATGTTATTTAATATGGAGTGGCAGAAGGCAATGTGGCCGTTCTCACTCCATTGCAGAATTCAAACAACATTCATCTTGTTGGATCCTGGAGTTGTGCCTTCTCAGTAGCAGTGCCTGTCCTATGGAATAGCATCTTCTCAGCAATTTGGATAGCTCCAACACGGTTAGCATTTCTCAAGGCACTGAAGGTTGGCTGTCTCTCCAGGTAAGTGTGTCAATGGTTAGATAAACTCTGCTGTTGTGGATGTTTTGGCCCCTCCTGTGAATGACATTATGCTTTATTCTTGCATATCCAGAATTATATATGGCAGTGGTGATAGTATTGGTGGATTCCATATTTTCAGTCCTTCTACATGGCTCAGACTCACTTGTGTGAGAAGCAGGTCTACCAATCTTTTAAATAAATAAAATAATAAGTTTCTTGGTTAGCCTAAGCTTTAGACTGCAAATATTCTTTGGAACCCATCTGAATTCAATAACAATGGAAGAGGTATCTGCAGTGTCTCTGCCCAGTGACTCATTCCATGCAAATCAAGACACAGACAAGGAGTCTGCTGGGGTAAACCTAGCTTGCGCATAAAGAAAAGACTAAACGCTAGATTGGGTCACTGGGCTTCCAGGGTGCTGATCCCAATTTCTAGCTATATCAAGATTCACTACAACATGGTCTTCATTTGCGGAGAACAAGCATTTCCTTTTTATATCTGGAGACTTTTCTTCAATCCTATTTCCAGTGTTTGATCACTTTCAATCGATGGTACCCAGCCCCATGTGATCGCATGATGGGTACAAGTCAAATTAATCAACCACTATTTTTTTTCTTTTATAAAAAAAGGAAGACTTTTAGGAAAAGTTCGGATGTCTTCTACTAACTCAGTATTTCCTACCTCCCAGCTTTCCAAAATCAAATTGCTTGATGGAAAGTAAAATTCTACAGGTAGAATCATGTAAACCCTGGGAAAGTCTTATTTGGCCTCAGCTACTTTTTAATTTTGTTTCTGTCCATTCAGGAGACTTCAGGAATCGGTAGTCATGAAGTCAGTCAAATGATAAGTTTTCCTTTTGTTTTTAATCTTCAAAGTACAGTCCTTTGTGTGCCATTCCAAAGTCAATTTGGAACCCAATGGGCAGAAACCAATGACGAGAAAAGCTTTTGCGCTGACACCAGCCTGCCAGTTCTATCAGCTGCATTGGAATCCGCTCCAAGGAATGGATTTGTCTATAGCCGGACACTTTTAGTTTTTATCTAGCACAGGATCTTCAAAACTTTAAGACTTGTGCACTTCAACCCCCAGAATTCCCCAGCTAGCCATGCTGGCTGGGGAATTCTGGGAGCTGAAGTCCAAAGTCTTAAAGTTGCCAAGTTTGGAGACCCCCACATTTAGCCCAGTGGATGGGTGGGAAACAAATTGTTGATCTCAAAAGGGGACATTCATAGAATCAAAAAAGTCAAAGGGAAAGCCACAACAGTATGATTGAAAACCTGGTAATCTGCCTGGTTACTTCCAGCTACCATTTCATATGACCCCAAAAATATTGGAATGCAACCCTTGATAGAAGAAAGGTTGTTCACTGATGTTATACAGGATTAGATTAGTGGAATTTCAGGCTTTGAAATCATCCTTCCAATGCCTGACTTGGTTCTTTGCAAGTAAGTTGGACTAAAATTATATTTAGCAGCAATCACTATGTATAAAAAGTTATTTACTTCAGAATCAGAAAAATGTTTCTTCAGAACAAGAGTTCATAGACTATTTTCATGATGTTTATTAGGGTCAAAAGCTGTGGTGCCTTAGTTTTATCCTGATAAAAATGTCAAGATACTCCTAAGATTTAAAAAGAATGTCACCAGGGCAAAAACTTAATCGTACTTGGCCTTAGTGTAAAGGCAACACTTAGTTTCTTGTAATTCCGGACTGTTTAGTAAGATTCATAAAAAATATGAAATAATTACCTGGAAGTGTTGACTTGGTGAGAAAGTAGATCAGCAGTGCAATTTAATTGTTTGTATACTTCCCACATGAAGTACTAACACAGTTCTTGCTTTCTACTCTGGCTCTGGTGCTGGCTTGTATGTGCACTACATGAGTTGTACAGCGTTACAATGTTCTCTTTGTTCAGATTCTGTTGTGAGGCTGCAAGCACACTGATACAGACAACAGAAGTACCTTCACAATGGGCTGGAGACACTCTTTTTGGGCTTGTATTGATTTTTGAGGCACAAATCGAGATACAGACTTTAGAGGTAGCATTTGCTAGCTGACCCGAGTTACTGCCCACAGCTTGTGATGTATTTTATTTTCCCACTACCCTTCTTCCTGTATTGTCAACCTGCACGAGGGCACTGAAGCAGCAATCTGGACAGTATATAGATCTATTTACCAGGCAGCATACAAAACTCAGGTTATTTTAGAAAACAAGAGTGCCTATTGAACAGCATGAAATGTTTTTCAGATGAAAGTGGGAATAGTTACTTGATCACAAGGAGATATTAAGCAAGCACAGTTAGAAATGCTGGCTTCCCAGTGTTTGGCATGGCACATCATGCCCCCAAATTGGAAAACATTAATGCAGCTTATTTAGTTGTGCAGTGTGATGCATTTCAGCAGTCATCTGGGCTAGAAAATCTGGAACTTGCAGTCCAACATATGTGGAAGATGCTAAATTGGGGAAAGTTGTGACTAGTATCCTGATACACAATATTGATTTTCTCTTTGAAAGTAACTATTTCTGGTTATAAGCAAAATAATGAGATTTAGGGGACATGCTCTGATTAAAACAGGGCAGGATTGAGTTAGGAGTGGACTACAAAGTAGTGCTCTGGATTAGATTTATTAGATTCCTGAGTGGATGAATTTGATTGATCTCTTTGCATAGCCTTTTAGTGGACCCAACATGGGACATTTTCATTTCTAACCTCAAGCTTCCTTATCTCATACTCCCATGAATATTTAAAGGTAGATGGGCTTGTTCATCAGTGGTAGGTAAGTCCTTCATCACAACAGTGTCCATGGCAGCATGCTTGAATGCCACATAATTCGGGCAACACAGCACAACTATGGCTCGATCCAACACGAAATAAATCTCCCGGTGCACAAGTGATTTTTCTTCCTGAGATCTGCAAAATTCAGGCTGTGAAAGAGGGCCTTCCGCCTGTTCTGCAACTCTAAAGGGAGGAAGAAAAAGAGGGGAGGGGGGAGAAAAGAGAGAGGGGAGGAAAAGCAGCAAGCAAAAGCCCCAAGTCTCCAACCTCCCCCCCCCCGATTAGCTTGCCGCCCCCTTGGACGGAGGTCATCGGCGCTGAATTAAATTAGCTCCGGCTCAATTCTTCCTTCGCCCAGCGTTCCCTTTTTCTCCCCCCCCCTTCCCTTCTGCCGGCTCTCCCTTTCAGTGCCAGGCGTCTTTGTGCCCAATTAACAGGCCGCTCTTTTATAACCTCGGGAAATCCGGCCTTGCTCCCTAAATGGAAGAAAAATGGAAAAAAAAGATCCCAATCTCTCCCTCCGAGCCGAAGCCGCTCTCCCACCGCACCTCTCTTCTTCCGCCCCGCCACC
>JANHFO010004170.1:94502-105102 GCA_032468095.1 Pareas carinatus
TCCATTCTTCTCTTTCCACTTCTACTCCTTCACTTGGTTCTCCAATTATTATTATTTTATACTTTTGTTTCTTTTCTTTTTTCAGGCAAGTTGCCAGCTAGTGATCGGGAAACCTCTATCTCTTTCAGTAGATGTACTAATGGAAGTTAAGCTATCTAGACACAGAGAATTTCATTTTCAAAAATTGAGTATACTATTTTCTGACTCTTTGTAAGATTTGTGTTTTATACTGGAAGTCAAAGAAAGTTGTACTAGTTGAAAGAAACACACCCCCTCCATAATATTGTCTTTGGATTTCATGGTGAACCAGACCACATCTTAAAATATTCTAGCTAGTAAAACAACTGAATCTTGTTTATGAGGCAATTTTTGGTACCGTTTCAAAACTATCATCCAAACAAAATTCTTCCTAATCACTTATTGCTTAATAATATTTTCATGATACCTCATTTTATTCACTTGTTGTATTTATTTATTAAATTTGTTTGCCGCCCATCGCTCTTCCAGGCTTTACTACAATTGGAGTAGAAGATGTAAGGGATTTAGTGGATCTAAACATTTATGAGCACAATCGATATACTACTCATTTTCTTAATTTTTGTTCTTTCATACTATAGTCAACCTACGTGCTTTCATGCTCTTCTTTTTAAGTCAAAAGAAATAGCAGTGCTTTTTAAGAAGGATTGAGGACCAAGGGCAAGATTACTGCTTATGGTCACTCTTAGCTTAGATACTTCTTATAATGCTCTGTATAGGATTGCTGATGTAAGAGTATTCAGAGGCTGTAGCTGACCCAGAATGCAGTGTTGTTGGAGGTTATGGCCACTCTATGGAGCATCCCTAGTTTATGAACTTCACTGGCTCCCCATTTGCTTCAGTATTTCCCTGTAAAGCCCTTCATGGCATGGGGCTGGAATATTTGTGGGACCACCTTTCCCTGATAGTTTCTACCCACTTCACTAGGTCCAACAAGTGGGGCACATTCCCGGTTCCTTCAGTTAAAAAATATCATCTTATGGGACCTTGGAAGGGTGTCTTTTCTGTTGCAGAGGAACACCATAGTCCCAGGAGATCAGTTTGGGTTCAACCCTGCAGGCATTTTAAAAAACATTGAAGACCTGGGTATGCCCCAGGGCTTGGGCTTCAGAAGGTTAGGAGGCCCCTTGGGAAGTTTTGTTAATGGCTTTGTTGGGGTTTATCCTCAGTGTCCATTGCAAATTTTTATTCTTTGCTAATATTGTTTTAACGTTTTTTTTATCCACCCAGAATTAAATTTACAAGATGGGCAACCACATAAGTCAAATAAATAAATAATAGAATTTAAATCTTTGCTTTATTTGGTCTATTATAGTTTGCTCTCTTATCAGCTATATAAAAAACCTGATGTTTAGATGTAAACCGTGGAGGAAATAATAGTTTGAGAGTGATGTTATTGTTATTAGAACTACATCACGGGTTTTTGTAACTCTTACATTTCCTCAAGCAGCAGGTAATTCATAATTATTTAAGGACATCAGATTCTTTCACACAAGGCACTATATGCAGTTTCACTGGAGTTTGGGAACATTCCAGTTTAAGCAAGTTTTTGAGCCTTTAGCTTGTTACTTTTAGCAAAGTTTTCCTTTTTTAGAATCTTAATTCTCAAGTTAGCACTATAAAAAGGATTTATAATTTAAATAAATAAAATATATTGCTCTACTGTAGCTACAGTTATTGACATGCCTGATTGCATTCCTGAATATTGACAGTTGATTTAAAGTTTATTTGTATGTACCTGAAGATTTTATAAATTTATTTGGAAATAATTATGGTGCATTGGAGTCCTACTGAATCCTGAACAATGAACAACAACACTTCCTTCTTTCTCAGGACTGTGTAATTTCTTCTGGAAGCCCCCTCCACCTTTTAACAGTTCGTCTACTCTTCCCCAGGATCAAGAATACATCAATTCAGCAATTTTGAAATTAATGTTATTTTAGACTAAAAGAGTTGTTCCACCAGCAGTATAGCTACTTTATTTTGTACCAGCTGAAACTTCTGAGTTGTTTTCAAAGGCAGTCACGTGTAGACTGTATTATAGTATGTAGTGGACTGTGTAAATAACTTTGAGGAACAAGGGGAAGAGACGTAGCCAAGACAGTGGTCCCAGGAATCTAAATTCAAAGTAGAAATATAATTTGAGAAATGTTCAGGACTTGCCTCTCTAGTTGTCTTTGGGATAAAGGTAGGAAAAAGAGAGCCACATTCAGACTTGCAAGATTTTGGTACCATAAAGTCATAACAAAAAGTAATTTGAGTAGTTATAGCTTTGGTTTTCAAGTTTGATCTTCCTCAAAAAGCTGATACAATAGATCAGCTAGATGATGATCAGTTGAAAGTTACCATCACCAGAGCACCCTGGTCGAGATTGAGTCATAATTTGGAGATTGGCTGAATCTGGATTGAACCAACCTCCCCATCCCGAACGGATCACTATTCCACAGTTTCCACTTGCTACGTTAGCAGGACCTAAGAATTCAGGAGGTCTCTCAAGTCATGAATCACCTCTTTTGGGGGACCACATGACCTCATCCTGAGTCACTGCTGAGGCCAATGCTATAGGATTTCCCCATTCTTTGACCACAAATAGCAACTGCAACTTCATCAGACATATTTGAGCTTGTTTCAGCCCATTCAGTTCCTCATAGTTTCCAGACACTAGTTGAAGATTTTGGCTTAGGGCAGTTACAGTATGAACTGGATCATCAATATGTTGGTGATGCTTCATCCTGATCCCATGGTTGACCTTTCTAGCAGTTTCCTGTACTTATTGAGTAACTGGACAGAGGTGGGTGAGAATTCTTTAAGCCTTTTAAGATGCCATGTGGAATTACTGATTGCTTCAAGTCCCTTTCTCACATGACCATTGATTGGAAGCTTCTCATTCAGATAGAACTGGAACTACCATAAAACAGAGTAGTCAGTGTTTCAGAAAACATACATTGAGTTATGTGATCTATAGAGAACAGTGATCATGGATTGGAAAGGGCTAGACTGAAGCAGGAATCAGGAAATAAATAATGTAAATCTAGACTATCGAGTCTGTTGATGGACGAAGGAAAAAAAAGCATATAATTGTCAAGGTCACAGTACAGAAAAGTTTGAATGGCTTCTGTTGTGAAAGGAGTCCATTTTATTTTTCTAAACGAAAATATCCAGGATACTAAAAAAAGTCAGTCAATATTTGGTTTTAAGACTATGCCTTCTAATCCATAGGTGATACAATTCAAATTTCACAACTCCACCAACCACTTCCTTTGAGGTCCATAAACCAGAAGAACCCCATATTTCAACATAACATGCACGCTCACCACAGCAGATTCTGTCTAACTGCTTAGTTGCATCCATCTTTCCCTCAAAGAGCCCTGGACGTCTACTGTTGTATAGGAGTTTGTGAGTGGAGTAAACATGGAGAAGAATGACTGTTTTACCACTCTTAATGTTACCCCAAACGTTCCGATGTGAACTCTTGCCAGTGCCCAGTTGTATTCATTTCTACTTTTCTACTATTTTCCCTCTAAGTATCTTTTCAGTCAGCTAACCAGGAAGCTGTTTGGAATGCAACTGGGGGAGAGAGAGCACCACATCGATGTCTGTTATTTAATTGTGCTGCTAGTTCTGCTCTTCCATGATTTACACAAGTCTAATGGTGAAGTATGGAGGCTCTTTTGTCATGCACAAGCTTAGACTTAAGTTACCCTTGATTTCTTTGAACTTTACAATTGTCTAGTTTGTATGCAGCCTTCAGCAGGAAATAAAATGAAGGGAACAGCAGCAGACAAAGATCAGCAATTAGGAAGTGAATAATGGTCAACTATAATCACTGGCTGCTCTGAGAGTTCCTTGCAAACAGCATGGGCCTGAGATGCAGTGCAGGGCAGATAAATTAATTTCCATCACAGAACCATTCTGTCTACAAAGACTTCCTGAGTTCGGAATGACACACTAACAAAACTATTGTTCATACACTATATTTTTCTATATTGTTCATACACTACACTAAATGTTCTTAAAAACATTTTTTCTCAAACAAAACAAAGCAAAAATACCAGATCATTTCTTTAAGCTACATGTCACAGGGATGAAAAATATTTTCTTCAAAATAATAAAAAGGGGACTAGATAATATTTCATATTTACATCGCTCCCCTCATAGTGGATAAAACTCTAATTAAATAACATTCCATCTTCTTTTGATCTACTAATATATATGTGGCCTAAATTTCCACAAGCTGGAAATTGTTCCAACACTTCTTTACTTGTTTATATATTCCGATTTTACAGGATTGAACATCTTTTCAATATGCTACACATGATCAAGGGATAAAAGCCTGCAGAGTATTAGAAATGGAAGGGGGAAAAGGATATTATAATTAATGACGGAAAAAAAATGTGCTTCTGCTTCAGTTTGGGATATTTGACTCTGTAAACAAAAGCATGATTGCAGAATGGGCAAATGTAAGAATTGGAGAACAAGATACGATCTGAAAATAACATAAAAGCAATATTTAAGGGAATAGACCAAAGGGCCCAGTATAAGCATGAATTCACTATAACAACTGACAGAGGTTGCAAAGAGGTAAATTGTAGATTTAGTCAGACTTGCCCAAGTATGCAGTAGATGACTTGGTCTCCTTCAGAAAGAAAGGATGGGAGTGATGTAGTAGAGCAAGATCTTTTAAATTAGACCCATAGTAGAAGAGACTTACACAGATTGCTTTCTGTTTTACTAGTACTGGATGCAGCTTTTTTAAAAATGCCGGAATGAATTCTGTCAAAACATTTGGGCTCTTTTGTGTACACAAGCTTGCGTGCTGATAAACCGCAGCCTTGACCAACAGGTGTACATTGGCCTACAGCACTCCGGCCTAACCTACTTGAATAAATAAAAACAAGGATGTTGAAGTCCCAAATTAAACAGCTTTGCAATGAACCTTGTATCACGGTCACTTCAGACAATTGTAATATTTGCTTGACATTCCTGCTTCGGTTGGCTCATCAAGCAAAGCTTCCTTTCACACGGGATTAAAACTTTATGCCTTTGTAAACATACGTGTACATATTGGCTACATTCAATCAGTTGGCTATTGGCCTAGAGCCAGAATGCAGAGGCATTTGGAGCAGTTAACATCAGTCTGAGATCATGTAAACTGGCATTCCTTGCTGATTTATGAACAGCTTATATTGGGGCAAAGGCAGACTTCCTACAGACTTCCCCTTCAGCCTTCATATAATTAAAGCTATACATTTTAATGTTTATATTTCTTCAGTTTCTCTCAGATTGTCTTTCACATGTACTCTTTGTTCAATAGTCTTCATATTTCTTCTTATGAATGTTATCTATCCTTTAAACACATGAGGGCATGGATGCATTTAGAGGAAGTCCTCGACTTCCAACCATTCATTTAGTGACCATTCAAAGTTACCATGGCACAGAGAAATGTGACGTATGACTTGTTTCCACACTTTGCAGCATCTCCAGGGTCATGTGATCAAAATTTGAACACTTGGCCCTTGGTGCGTATTTATCAAAGTTACACTGACCCAGTCTCACCATTTGTAACAGCTTCCGACAGACAAATGAGGAAAGGCAGATTCGTTTAACAACCGCCTGATTTACTTAACCACGACAGCGATTCACTTAACAACTGTGGCAAAAGAAATCATAAAATGGGGCAAAACTGTCTTGCTTAGCAACAGAAATTTTGGACTCAGTTGTGACCCTAAGTTGAGAACTACCTGTAATCTCTTGATTTTAGCATCACCAAATCAGTTGGAAATGTAGACTTTGATAATTCGTCAGTTCTGTCCGAAATTGGAACTACAAAATAAAAAGAGTAATGTCGAATCATACTGAAAGCCTGTGAATCCATCATTCTGTATCTGCAGTGCCTCACCAGACACCTATCATCAGCACTAGAAAACCTCAAAAACATGCTGACAGGTGTATTTTCCCTGCAACTTATATTCAGAAGCAAAATGCCTCTGGTGAATCTTATTCAACCGCCCTTGTGAAGAACAGCGATTGGTAACCTTATTTGGCATGGACCTAACTCATATTAAGCCACATCTAATGGAAGGGCATTGCTTTATCTTCAGGCAGCAGGTTTCACCCTTTGGACTCTTCTGAATTTCTTACCATTCACCTTCATTGGATTATGAGAGAAAGGGAGAGTGTGTGTTTTAAAAAACAAACAAAAAATCTTCCCCTGCTTTTTCTACACCATCCATCATTTCAGACCTTCCCTCAGCATGCTTCCAATTTAGAGCCAAATTCCAGAACAGTAGCTCCATTAGTCTATTGTATTATAAATACAAAGTATTTTGTTTCCCAAGGTTTCCGTGGTAAAAGCTTTCTTTTTCGTTAACAATGCATACTGATGAAAGATATTCTCATATGCAAATGCAGACCCTCTTAACATTTCTTAGAATTAGATCCAGAGATTTGTAAGTCAAAATCCACGCAGTAGGGTGCTCCTTTGCAATCCTTCTACCATAAAAAAGGATTAACTAAAATGGTTAAAGATGGGGCCACAACACACTCTTTATATCTACTGTAAAGAGAACATTGGGTAGAAATTGTGAAAGGTGCTATTCATGCAGGAAGACTGCATCGGAATCCACAAGTTGATTGCCTTATTAAAATATTTATAAAATATCTTCCTTAAGATGCAGCCGGACCCTCACTGCTTTGCTTTCTCCAGCCTTTTCATTCTGAAAGTAGGTGATCATAGGAAGTCTTATCCTCACCCAGAAACGTCACTGACTCTCTTACTTACTGGCTATACTTACTTTTAGTTTAGGTTCCAGATCTCATACTTTAGATCAATTTCTCAACCTCAGTAACTTATAAGAAGTGTAGACTTCAGTTCCCAGAATTCCATAGCCAGCATGGGGAACTCTGGGAGTTGAAATCCAGACATCTTAAAGTTGCTAAGGTTTATTTATTCCTTGCCTTATTATTTCCCTACAACAACGCTGTAGAGGAGGGTTGGTCTGAGAGAGTGTGACTGGCCCAAGGTCACCCAGCTTGCATTCATAATGAAAGTAGAACTTGAACTCATGGCCTCTCATTTTCTAACCTGGTGCCTTAACAGCTTGACCAAACTGGTTCTGCACTGCTTCAGACCCCCGTTTCTGTGTCAGAGAGTGTCAGTCTAGTAAATGGTCACCCTGTTGTGGCATTGTTCGTTGCAAAGCGTTGGGCTTTGTAGCTAAATCCCTGCTGTCAGAGACAGTCATAGAAAACTAGAGACCTTTTAAATCGGGGAAGTGAAAATGGCAGCAGCATGGAAGAAGAGAATGTGGAACAAAAAAGGGATTGATAAAAAGGATGATAAAGACCAATTTTACAACTGGCAGTGACTCTGCTCCAGAATATTCTGCTAGACATTGTCAATCTGAAGGGGGGGGGGATGAATAACTGAATAATGATTTTAACATTGTTCCTTCTATGTTAACCAGGATTAAAGAAGAGAAAGCCTAAGGGGAAAAATCAGACAACGCTAACACTAACATGAGAACAGGCTTTTTTGTTAATTTTTTTATTTTTTCAAAAAGAAAAAGAATGAAGTTCCCTCTCTCCAGGGCTTTTAGTTTTGCATTATAATGCCTTTTTAACAAAAAGATTAGGCTTTGAAAATATGCAGGATGAAGTCATGTATAGCACTATAAAATAATTCCATACATTATCAAGTTTTAAGCTAATAGGTAGCTATGCTGCTAGGCCTTAATATGTTTTTAATGGTGCTATGTAATAAAAAATTGGCTTGAGCAATCGGTTTTCTTTTTGGCAAGTGCTTCATTGGTGGGATTTATTTCCAACTTCTAAAATATTTTTGTAGCAAGATTGCTAAGATCTTATTAAACCTTTAGCTGATGTCATAATTCATTGCTTCAATATGGATGTCTTTACCTCATTGATTTTTTATCCTTTTTTCCTCATTTTTTTATATTGCACAACTGCTTAAATTGCATAAGATGGCACTTTCCCCTTCTTTTTGTCTAGCATTAGGCATCTTCCTAGCTTTGCTTTTACATAACTAATGCTTTCCTAAAGAAATAGAAAACCAAAGCTGCAATCAGCTTACCTGAGAAGTTCAGCTGAACTCAGCAAAACTTTTGAGTAGAAATGTAGGCATTTCATTGGGAATTACTGAAAATAAGCTCTGTTATATTAGTAGGAATGAGGCTTACTTCTAATTAAAAACAAGTCGGATTATTTTATATAGGGCATCTTATAAAACATTGACTAGAGAAAAAGGATTTTTTAAAAATGCCAAATAGTACGCTTTCATATGCTAATATATAAATGACCCTTTCATAGCAATAAAATAACCTGGAATTCTTAAAAATGGGGGAAAACACATTTTTTATTACTGTATACTTTACAGATTACACATTTTATAGTACACTTTACACTTTTCATAGTTTCATGTATTTTGCAACTGAAAAATTGTTGAGATAGCCACACTGATTTTGACATCAAAGATGCTCTCTTTTAAATCTTTTTTAACAATATAATGCCTTTTATTATGAAATGTTTTTAGGTGTGTTTTTTATTGTATGCTGACCTGAATCCCATTTGTGAGATGAGGATCCTTATAAATGTGAGGAATGAATGAATGAATGAAAATTATATATCAATGTAGACTGCTTATTCAAGATTCAGAATTTTTTTAAGCAGGCTATGAAACTGAATGTTTCTATTTATGTAAATATTCCTTTAAAAGTCACAAAGAAAATGGAATTGCTGGACAATGATCATCTCTCTCTCATTGTTCTTACCATATCCTTTAATATATTTTCCTAAGAAAGCCAGGAGATATTTGTGAAGTGTAAAGTATTACTGGAAGCACCTGTTTTGTCTGTCTGAAATGAGAGCAAACTATTTAAGGTAGTTCACATAAAATAAAAAGCAGCCTTTTGCTTTGCAAACTGCCCCTTGTATTTGACTCAAATAGGACAAGAAATACAGACTTACCTGTAACGGTATGTTTTTAAATTTCCTTCTACTTTTGGTCAGTTTGCAATTACGTTAGGTGGCAGAATGCTCTTTCATGCAAAATCATGACCAAGATGACAAATGCACTTGAACTTGTGCAATTTTGATTCCCTTCTTTTGCTGCAATACTTTATTTTTCTTGGTATACAACCTTATGATAGGGAAAGACTTCAAATCCTTTCCAACCAATTAAAAACAATAATGTACCAATAAAAAAACCTGATGTTCTTGACAGGCTTATATTAGATGGTGCCTGGATATCTTGTTGAAAGCAATTTGAAATTAGAAATTTGTGTTTTGAATTATACTGTATCTGTTCCTAGCCTTGCATATTGAACTTCAGGTTACTTCTCCATTCAGTTCAATCTGAAAGTCTTTTCTCAATGGCAGCCATTCACTAGGGACTCTGTATAATGTTTTTCATGGACGTCCGGTGTACGGCGCATCGAGGCAAGCGGAAGGTCTGGGACACTCCAGACCAAACCGCTTGAAGTTCAGTAGACTGGTACAGTTCCAGGTTCAAAAGTTGTCCGGGAGAGGTGATGGAAGAAGGGGGATGTTCGGGGATCCAATATTAGGCAGTGGCCAATCTGGGTTTGTGGAGAAACCCCCTGAAGATCTACTGAAATGGCTGCTTGATGGAGCCTTCAGCTGCAAACGAGTCGAAAAGAAAAAGCAGAGCCACAGTTTAATGATTGAACCACAGGAAAGCAAAGCTCCAAAGACACAAGTTTGGGTGAGCAAACTTTAAAATTTCTACAAAAGAGACTATTGTACCCTGATTCTAAAAAGAGGGGGAAAATAATTTTTTTCTCCTCTTTCTCGAAAGGAAAAAATGGATTAAAACAGAAGGGAAACTTTTATATGGATTATAAAAAATACTTTTAAAAGACTGTAACTGCAAAGTCTAGGGATTGGAATTACTTTTAAAGTTGGAAAACATTTTTAATACTCTCAAATATTTGGAATAATAAGTTTAAAAGGAGTTAAAATGAAGTGAATCATATTTGACCTTGCACCTGTTAAATGTTGTTGAAAGAAAAGAATATAAGATAAATATTTGGAACCTACAGCAGGGAAGAAAGTATTGTTCATAAAAAGTGTTATTCAAAATGAGTAGAGCACCAAGGAAAGATCTTTTTGTTCCACTTAAACCTGAAATGTGGAAATTTCCTGCAACAGTGACAAAGGAAAAAAGCAGTGAAATAAAATCTATTCAAGATACTATATCAATTTTGCAAGTCAATGGAAAAGCTGAATGAAACTATGAATAAACAGATTGAGTGCAGCAATGCAAACTTTGAAAAGATAAATCAGAAAATATAAGACATGACAGATAAAATGAAAGAACAGCAGAAATTGATTGACAGAAATGAACAGAGGATTGATAAAGTGGAAGAAAAAGCAGAAGAAAATGAAAAAAATTGAAGAATCAGAACATGCTAACCAAACTAGACATGATAAAGATTTAAAAACAGAACGATTTGAAAATGGATTGACAGAATTTGATGAATTACTGTTGACTGATGATGAAAAATTGATAAAGAAAATATATAAT
>JANHFO010004170.1:105202-120453 GCA_032468095.1 Pareas carinatus
GTGGTGGTTGTTGTTGTTATGTGGTGTGTGTGTGTGTGTGAGAGAGAGAGAGAGAGAGAAATTGACCTATTGTATGGTTAGTTTCAGTAGAAAGGGGAAGCTGAGAGAAGAGAAAAGAGGTTATTCTGACACTATAGAAGAATGCAAGGAATGGAATGGAAGTTCCTTAAGTGACATCTAAAAGAAAATTAGTAAGAGTCAGACTAATATTCCAATTCTGGGGAAAATGTTTTGGGAAATGAAAAATAAAGTAAAGGCATGTCCCTCTTATATTAAAGGGAAGGGAAATTCTTTAATAAATAAATATAGTAAAAACCAAAGAATATAATAAAATTCTATATTGCTAGTCCTTGACTTACGGCCATAATGGAGCTCAAAATTTCCATTGCTATACAAGACAGCCATTAATTGAGTTTTGCTCCATTCTACGGCCTTCCTTGCCACAAGGTCCTATTATGCGAATCAGTGCTGTTAAGTTAGTAGCACGGTTGATAAGTGAACCTGGCTTCCCCATTGACTTTGCTTGTCAGAAGGTTGCAACAGGTGATCACATGACCTTGGGACACTGCAGCGGTCATAATCACATGCTTGACAAATGCAAGCATCTGAATTTTGATCATGTGACCATCGGGAATGCTGCAATGTTCGTAAGTGTGAAAAATGGTCATAAGTCACTTTTTCAGTGCCATTGTAACTTTGAACAGTCACTAAACAAATGGTGGTAAGTGAGGACTGCCAGTATACCTAAAATGGCTGTGATTCTGAAGAAAGCTACATAGAACTAGCTGGCTGGGGAGCTTTAACCTTGTCCAGGGCTCAGTATGGAATGTCAGCTTGTCTTTGAATATTTTGGAAATAAGTCTCATACTCATCAAATTTAACATATAAGAAAACAGCAAAGGAAGATCCTACATACATTTTACTTCAAAAGAGAAGACAATTGAAAGATGATGGGACTGTAAACATTGAAAGGGGGAAGTGAACACAGTCAACTCTCTTCAGAATATTTAGAGTCGCTTAAAAAACCTACCGTAGCAGCAGAAACTTAACTAGAACACATTCCACGGAGAAGAAAATATATTGCCAAGTTGAAACTCTCATCTGTGTCATAACATAACACGAAGAAAATAACAGGGAAAGGAAAAGCTTTCAAGGGAGCTTGGGGAGAAATTCTTCCATAATAAGAGGGATAGGAAAAGTGGTATGCATTTGCACATTATGTGAAATAAGGGTTGAAAACGTTGATATTGAGGAATAAATAGTTGATAATATCTGGGTTTTTTAAAAAAAACAAATGACTCAAAAATAAGGTGAATAGGAGAGAGAGAGAGAGACAGAAAGTTGAACAATTGCAGAGAGGAACAGCCTTTTAGTAGAGAGGTTTTTTTTTTGCTTTTTTTAAGTAGCTGAACAGGACAGTAGTGAGATGGCATTGCAAAGTATTTGGAGCTAGGAGTTTCTGGAATTTTATTTACCAGGGAAAAACAGAATAGATTTTCCCCTTTAAAATAGCAAGAAATTAGGCCGCAAAGTATGATCAGAATAAATGAGTGGTGGAGATGGCCCCGGGCCTCTGGCTACTTACCCTAGTCATTCATTTATTGATTTGGTTCGTATGGCTGCCCATCCCACCTGAGCAACTCTATACAACTCACAGTTTGGATAATGAATCTCTGTTCTTGATCAGTAAGGCCAAGCAAGCTTTCTATTCTGAGATAGTAGAGTCCCCTGACGTTAACATTGTTCCTACTTTTTAAGACTGTGGAGGTAATGAGGTCAAGTAGAATTAGACTCCTACTGGAACTGTAAATATTGCAAGAAGCCTCAGCTACTGTTACTGTATACCAGTAGTAGGTAACTTTTTTTTTTGTTAGAGAAAAGAAACATATCC
Organism: Pareas carinatus; assembly: GCA_032468095.1. Classification (NCBI taxonomy): domain Eukaryota; kingdom Metazoa; phylum Chordata; class Lepidosauria; order Squamata; family Pareidae; genus Pareas; species Pareas carinatus. Next base: position 107,094 of record JANHFO010004170.1, read on the forward strand.
CCCCCCCACTTGTTTAGACTCCAAGGATGTGTCTGGAAACAGACTAATATGATCAGGGATGGTATTGAGCATTTTCAGTCAGTTTTGTTTGATTAGGGCTTTCAAAGGGTGAAAGGATTTATTAAGTCCTTTTGAAGGTTAAAATGCTCATGTGAAAAATCACTAAAATTTCTGCAGCTGGAAGTCAAGCGGTTTTGCCACCAGCATTTAATGACACAGTCTGTGGGTGTTTGGGGATTAGCAGTTTGCATGTGACCCATAAACTGCAGATTACCCACCCGTTCTGAACTGAATGGGGATTTTTTTTTATTGCAAATGTGGAAGATACCACATACCTCAAACCGCCAGTGGTTCTTTTTTCTCAAGCATGCAAGCTACTGTAGCTGCTATGGTGCAAACTTAAAAGTATGTCATTATAACATCTGGAGATAGTCCAACGAGCTGAGCTGTCTTTGTCCAAATCACCACTTTAAATGCACTTTCTTTTTATATGTGACCACAATCATATGCTTGCAGCTTGTTGCTCACTAACTTTTTCTTTCTCATCCATAGGCGGAAATTGTCAAGAGGCTGAATGCCATATGTGCCCAGGTCATTCCCTTCTTATCCCAGGAGGTAAGGGTGGTTGTTTATATGTGTTGACCTCAAATTACAGGGTATTGCTTTAACTAAAGAGAAGCCCAATGGCTATGGGGCAACGCAGAGCTTGAAGAGTGCTTATATTTTACTTTCCTGTGGGTTTCACTCTTTGTCCATTCCATTGTGTTAATATTAACTTGGTCATTGTGTGGATGCATGAAGTAATTTTAAATTGTGATCTACCTTATTTGTGCCAGCAGCATCTCTGCCTTTAATACTTGACACAAAAGCTAAAACAAGCAAGACTCGGGCTTTAGTTTGTAACAGCAGCCAGCTGGGTGGCTCTGGAAGCTGCATGGCAGGACAAGAAAATTATAGGCAATCTTTTTACAGGAGTAGTTGAACTGATGCCCTTCAGATGTTTTGGATTACAACTTCCACCAGCCCTAGTAAGCAATGCCAATGGTTGGGGATAGTAGGAGCTGTAATCTAAAACATATTGTCAGCCTTATTTTTCCCTTTGACAAGAAATAAGTGGAGTTATGCTGATAAGCAAGACATAATCAAGCTATAAAGAAAAAAAAGCTGTCCTCCTTGCATAGATCTAGTCTTTGTTCTCTTTCCTTTAGATCCGTCTTAGCTGCTAACATCATAATATTAGAAGGGCAGTTTTGACTTGCAAAACCAGTTGAAAGAGCTGCACCCTACGGTGTTTTATCCGGGTGCAATACCAGTTAGGTTTTGGCTACTTTATACAAACGTTTGCCTGTCATGCCAGTACATTGATGCCCAAAAATATGGCCCTGTCAAGCTGGTTTCTAATAGGAGATATTGAAAAATTGCTAGAAAGCTGTGATTTATGTACCCTTCTTGGCAGTTTAGCTTTGCAGAAAATATAATGCTCTAGTCAATAAGCAGATTAATACAGGTGTGTCCTTCCCTATTCACCTCCTCTCCAAAACCCTCCACTCCTCCACTCCTATCCACAATTATTCTTCAAATCAAGAAAGTGTTTTGCTTTGGGGAGAGGGAAAGAAGCAGGAGTAATTTTGGGGGCAAGGAGTGCTAAATACTGAAGTTTTGATGCTAAATGCAACTTTTTGGTCTAGATTTCTTGGAACTGAGTTTATTCATAACGTATATCCTGAATCAGTATTTTTTTTATCTCTTTCCAATTAATAGAGCTTGAGGTTCTAGTAAGAAGGCCAGTAGTCCCCTGAGTGGGTTTGTATCTGTAGTCTGCAATGTGAAACATGCTACTAGTTAAGAATACTAAACATTCTTTTCTAGATTTGTAGGTTGTTTAGCTATCTTTGTGATTGCAGCATTTGAATGTTTCTCTTTGGAAATCTGAGACTATATCTCTTTGCCCATTTTTATGGAGTAACCCAATTTAGAAAATCAGTTTTTTCTGTCGCCTGTAAGCTACAGAGCAAATTTGAAAATGGAAGGGGGACAGTATTTATTGATTTATCCACTAAAATTATAAATACATCTGCAGCAGATGATCAACAATATAAAGTGTCTTCTTGTGTTACTTGATCTTATTGATTTTTTATACAGGTGTTTAAGGATAAATCTCTGCATCGTGGGAATCTCTTGGGTGCTAATTATATAAGCAATGCTGTGCTTCTCTACCCTCCCTATCTTTCTATTTTCATACATCCTGTCATATACATGCCTAATTGGGGTAATGCGACCCTGAAAAGAGCACATCAGATTTTCTAATAGATTTTAGGTTGAATTCAAGAAGGAAAACATTAACTGAATGGTTATATTGGTCTTTCCCTCCGACTCCCTACTCTACACACAGGCATGTTCCCCTGTATTGGGAACAAGGAGTTCATACCAGAAACTAAACTAGAATATTCTCCTTTTCAATGCTACCAGCCTGCCCTCTCCTTTCACCATCAAACATCTGGTGTCCACAGGAAACATATTTTTAAATGGCAATAACCACAGACTTTTGTTTAAGCAATGTCTTCCTAGAATTGTGCTAATCATTGCTGAAATGTGTCAAATTCTCCCACTTCTCTTTCTAAAAAGGTTTTTTTAAAATCATATCCACAAATGAACTCTATTTAGAGTGGAACACAGTTGAAAAATGCAGAATATTGAATCTCCAACATTAATTTCTTAGTTTATTAGTTACTCCACTACTCCACAGCTCTACCTTGCCTGGGTAATGATTTATTTAGTAATTTACCAGATTTGAGCTGGAGGTGGAGTTGACAACAAGGCCAGCCACATCCAGGCTAAGTATTCTCTTTATTAGGCTATATTAGCGTTATTCTGTTGTAAATGAATGCAAACATATGGTCCATTTGAAGAGCATTTGGGCAGTGTCTAGTTACAAGCTGGAATTATGGAAAGAAAGCCAACAAATAATGGATGCTACCAGGCACAACACTGCCATGCAAAAGACTGAAGAGATAGGTGGCATCTGAGCATGATAGATAAAGGCAGGGCTTTTTTAATCTAAAAGATGCAGGAGCTGTTTTAAAACAATGACCTTAGCCAGTGGCAAAGTGGCACTGGTGTCATTATTTTGGCTCTGATTTTTGGTTGGCACATTTATGAAATAGGATAGGGAGATAAGGGTTTCTTATAAAGGGGATTGGTTGAAATGTGATACCGCACAAAATCTCTATATTGTTTCTTTGGTTTCCATTAAGCCAAATGTTAAGTTTGTGTTCTTCTTAAATTGTATATTTAAAAATATAAACATTTTGCATAATGTCACCTGAGTTTGCTCTTAATGGGGAATAGATGACAGAGACAATATTTTGAAGCACTCCATTTCTGTAGATTTCCAAGCTTGCTGGTAATTAATTACTTAGCAATGTAAAGTTTTGGTTACATGATTCTTATTGAAAAGTCTGCATATTCAATTCTGAAGGATCAGCAGAATTATACTGTTACATATCGCAATTTTTATGTACTTTTAGGTCAGAAAATCTTTGCTTTGCTCCAAAATCCAAATTTCTTAGTGATTATTCATTATCTTTGTTGACTTGAGAAACTAACTCTCCCAAGGATTATAAATAAAATATAAAATGATCTCTTGTGTACTTTATGCTTTTGAACCTTATTAATGATTACTTTTTGACATGTTTATCATTTTATATCTTTATTGTATGTCACCCAGAATCAGTTATGAGATGGGTGCCTATATAAATTGTTTATATGTGTATGTCTATGTATCTATCTATATATAATACCACATATGTGTCCCCTCTCCTGTGCGAGCTGCACTGGTTGCTGGTGGGCTTCCTGGTGCGTTTCAAGGTGTTGGTGATCACCTTTAAAGCGCTCCATGGCTTAGGACCCAGATATCTACAGGACCGCGTTCTACTAGCCTATACCTCCCACTGACCGGTTCGCTCCCACAGAGAGGGCCTCCTCAAGGTGCCGTCGGCCAGACAATGTTGGCTGGCGACGCCCGGGAGGAGAGACTGTTCTGTGGCAGCACCCACCCTCTGGAATGACCCCCCTCCTGAGATTCGAACTATTTCTGACCTCCGTGCTTTCCGCCATGCTGTAAAAACACACTTTTTTAACCAGGCCGGTTTGGCCTCGTTTCACACCTTCCCCCCATGAAAATTTAATTTTATATGACAATTTTAATTCTGGTTTTTAATTGGTTTTATTATTGGGTTTGTCCTAAATTTTCCAGCCACTTTAAACATTTCCTTTTAAATCACTTTTAAACTTTTGTAATGTTTGTATATTCTATGTTTTATTGGCTGTACACCGACCTGGGTCCCTTTGGGGAGAAGGGCGGTATATAAATTTGATTAAATAAATAAAATAAATAAATATTCATTCTTCTGTAGGCTATAAAAGATCAGTTGATAGTCCAGTTAGAAGACAGACCAGAATGAAGGAAGTGAAAGTTCAGCAAAAGTTCAGAATCAGTATCTAGTTTTTTTAGAATTGTTATCAAATTTATTTGCCACTCGACTCACAGTTTAAAAGAACTATGAGCAGCTTACAGTATATCCAAATATCCAAACAATGTACAGATGTCAAAACAGTTATAAATATAACAACAAAGTAAAAATTACATTAATTAAAATAAACTAAAACATAGGTTTGGAGGGGAGAGGTGAAGGACCTTCGCTGTTAGTGCACCAACCATCTCCAGCCAACAGCTGCTTCTTTAGGATCTCATGCCAGCCGATGTAGCCAGGTTTTAAGGCTTTTCCTGAAAGCTAAAAGAGAGGAGGTGACTCTTTATTTTCTGTGGCAAGATGTTTCAGAGGGCAGGGGCCGTGGCAGACAGCTCTCTTATTTCTTGGCTGTTGGAGTCTGCAGTAGACCCCTTCTGCCAGTACGAGTGGGGCATGCTTTCCATTGGGGAAAGATGGTTTCACAGATATCCTGGATCTGTGCCCTAAAGGATTTAATACAGAAATGGTTTTTCCATGTGTTTGTAGAAGGGCCACATATAAAAATTATGTTAGGTAGCTCTTACTTACCATTGTCAATCTGAGAACTACTTCAGCACTAATAATAAAATTCTAATTGTAATCTCAATCCATGGAAGATTCCAGACTTTCCAGGTTTTGAGGAAGAAAGTTACTACCCAGTGTATGCTCCAATTGAGGAAAATTATAGTTCTCAACATTTTACCATAATTGAACCTGGAATGATGGTCATAAATCAGTAGTTTATCTTGGTCACCATGTAGCCACACTCAATATTACTAACCGTTTTGTGGCAGTCGTTAAGCAAACACCATGGTTGTTAAGGGAACCCGTTTTTCCCAACAAACATTTTCGTGTGATTGTGAGATGCAGCAAATGGCTGTAAATGTAAGCCAGTTGCCAGGTGCCCAAAATGTGACCACGGGGAGGGGGGAGGTTATCAGGATTTCAAAAACAGGTCACAGGGAATTGTGTCGTATTTTCAAATAGCCGCTAAGCAATTGGTTTTTAAGGGAGGATTACCTGTAGAAACAGCTATTATAGGCCTGTCTAGAGTATGTCTAGTTTAGTGAAAAGAAGGACTGGGGTGATGTGATAACAGTGTCTCAATATCTCAGGGGTTGCCACAAAGAAGAGGGAGTCAAGCTTTTTTAAAGCACCTGATGCAGGACAAGAAGCTATGAATTGAAACTAATCAAGGAAAGAAGTAATCTAGAACTAAGGAGAAAGTTCCTGACAATTAGAACAATTAACCAGTGGAACAATATGTCTCCAGAAGTTGTGGGTGATCCAATACTGGAAGTTTTTAAGAAGAGATTGGACAGCCATTTGTCTGAAATGGTATAGGGTTTCCTGCATGAGGAGTAGGTTGAACTAGAAGACCTCCAAGGTCTCTTCCAACTTTGTTATTCTCTTATTCTGCCTGCATAACTTTTCCTAACTTCTCTAAGCAGCAGTCCCCAACCTTTCTGTCTCCTTGGACGGGAGGTAGCAGCAGCAGTGGTGTTGGTGACAGTGGTAGGAGGGGATGCTTTTGCATGTGCAACCTAGCTCCCGCGCATGCGCAAATGACACTTTGTGTACTCACCCACCGCTTGCGTGGGCTGGTTCCCAAAGGGCCTTGAACCAATAGTGGGGTGAGGACTGAGGTTTGGGAACGCGGGGCTTTAAGAGTTGCTTCAAGTTAAATTTCTGGTGAGTAGATGGATATGTGCAAGTAGTTTTGTAAACTAAAATGGTATCCCGTTATGTTCTTCCTGGATTTTATTTCAAACTTCCCAATCTAGTTTGTAGCCCTGGGATTTTCTCAGTGACCCCCTATGTATTTACTGGCCAGATTTAAAGCCTCTTAATGAGGTCATCCATTTGCTGCCCATCTGCCATGGTGATATTGGAACTATAATCTTCCACAAGTGCCAACCAACTAAATGGGTCTTGTAGGAATATCTACCCCACAAACAAATCACAGAGCATTAGGTTAGAAAAGGCAAATTTTCCTCATCATAATTATGAATGACAAATTTGTTTGTGTGTTTCTTAATTAAATGAATTGATGTCTTGATTGTGAGTGTCTGTGGGGAGGGGAAGGAGAGAGGCAAATGATGAAATGCGTATAGTGGCCTCTTGCAGATGTGACAACGTCGGGATTCAAAGACACAGTTGCAGGATTCGTATAATGATGTCACTGTGCACCGTTGGCTTCATTGCTATTGATGCTGCTAGTTTTGATAGTGTTGAAGTAGTGCATTTAATGGAATACCAGAGTTCCGCAGGATGTTTTCCCCCTCAATCTTAGGTGCATTGATGTTCCAGTATAGAAAGTATCAGCTATCTTAGAAAGGAATGCAATGCTTAGAAATCCTTTTAAAAGTTCTTGTAAGAAATTGAAAAGAACAAAACAGCATGTGGTATGGTTTTGAAAAATGAAAGATTCTATAGCAAACAAGAAAATAAATGTTATGATATGAAATTTTACTGCTGTTTTTACTTGGATTGCCAATACATTTTCTGTAGTAGAGAGAGATCATACGGATGCCTAACTCTTGAGAGAGTCCCCCCCCATAAGACAAGCAATGCTAACATTTGCTGATTCAAATAGGTAAATGACATAACTTGTATCTTTTATATGTTACAATATTTATTCTCAAAGTTAATAAGAAAAGAATCATGCAGATATTGGTTTAATTTTTTCTTTTCTTTGGTGGAATTGCTATTTAACTCAGACATATTCGTTGGTATCATTACTCTGCTAGTTTGTTTGCATTTTTGAATAAAAAGTTGAAGATTCCACTTTGATTACCGAGTTTTTGTAAGTTAACCCTCTGCAACAGTCACGTTCAATGGAACTCACTCCAAGTAAATTATTTTTGTATTTTTTTTTAAAAAAATGAATATTTCAGGATGGAGATTATATATATATATGGCATATATATATATATAAATTGGGCTTTGTAGTGCTTCTGATTGGTAGTCAACAAGCTTAAAGGTGCACAAGGTGCGCATTGTGTAGAGCCAGTGGTTCCCAGTGACACAATCCCTGGAGAAGCTGCATCAGTTTTGAATTGCTGAAGACCGGCTTTTGCATTCTGAAGCATCTTTTTGAATTTTGAATCCAAATCACTGTGTAGTCTTTCTGGCAAATGGAATAAGGAGAAGCACATTCTAGAAATAAAATGCAGAAGAATCAGGAGATGGCATCTTAGGCTTTTTTTATGCTTTTGTCCCTTGAGGACTATTTTGGAAGAGATCAAAGACAACCTTCTAGCCAAGCTGAGAAGAAGGGAGAGCTAGGACAAAACTAATTGTTGCTACCAAGTTCTTGCCTGATTACCTAGCTTCTGTTCACATATCATTAGCTCATCACTGGCTCATTGGAGAAATTGTAGCTACCTGATTGACTCACAGTACAAACCAGAAGAAAGGGTGTGTCCATATGTGGTAATGGGCCCAACTGATCCCACACTGGCTTAATGTCCTCCATGAATACTTTATGGACAAAAGGTCTTTAAAAAGTTATATATCTTTTTCACTTGATGGACTATTTTATTTGTGGATATCAGAATAAAAGCAGCTTAAAGAAATTGTGTTTGAAACCTGTAGTTCAGAAGATGGAGGCATTACAGTCTGGTGAAAACACTTCCTGAGGTTTTGGTTTTTCTTTTCTTTTTTTAGTCTAATGTATAATTGCAAAGGAATTTAAAAGAGGCAGGAAAATGTTATCACCCATTTCTTTATTGTGCCTGTGGGGAAAATGAGCAAACTGCTGTGAGGGCATGCACTGATAATAGTGCCAGATTAAGTCATTGCACTGCTTGTTAACTTTGTAAGAGATCAGTGGCTTGTTTGATGCAAGAAATCATCATCAAATTCATCAGTTTGTGTTTTTTTTGCTACGGTTGAACTCATACTATGTCACTATTGTACAAACTATTTTCAGGGCAATTTATCATATTTTTCGCACCATAAGACGCGCTTCCCCCCCCAAAAGGGGGGGAAAGTGTCTGCGTCTTATGGAGATTGCTCCGCAGGATGCTCCAAAGCCAAAGGATCGCCCTGGAAGCTGAATTGGAGCGTTCCCGGCGTCCAGCGGAGCGATCTCCCATGCTTTTTGGGAGTATTTGCTCCATAAGTCGCAGACACTTCCCCCCCCCCTTTTTGGAGGGGAAAAAGTGCGTCTTATGGTGTGAAAAATACGGTAATTGTACAATGAGGTTGAAGTAGAATTTGGGGGGGGGGTCATGCTGAAAAAGTATCTAACCTAGATATAACTTCTCAGAGGGAGAAAAAAGCACTACCTGAGCTATAAATTAATCAGATGCAAGAAACACTTGATTGAAGGAGAAAAATGGGATTAGGCAAGTAAATTGCCCTTTCCTCAAATGCACTCACTCTTTCCTTAAATGCACTTTTGCAAATGAAAATAAACTGCTAGCTCAGCCATAAAACACCAAGACACAAAAAATGCTGATGAAGCAATGAGAAGCAAGGATGTCAAAGGAAACTTCTCACCAAAACACATTCCAAGACCACTTTGTTTAGTTCAAGTAAATTCACCTTATTATCTCTCCATCCTGATTTCACTAATATACATTTTGCTGGCAGTCAATGAAATTATTCACTATTCTAATTGAGTGTTTATAACCCCATTAAAAGGGTCTATAAACTATCTCCTCTTTAGGCTTTAGGCTTCTACTCTCATGCTGATTAATAAACCAATGTGTCCTTCAATAAAGATAGGCTGGTTTCTGGTTTATATGAACTCAAAAAGTATCTTAAAAGATACTACTTTGCAAAGCAGAAACCTGTGACACAGCATGTTATGGATGACATGGATATGAAGTTCATCTACATGAGGAAAACCCCCCCCAGAATATATGACAATGTTGTACAGTGCTGATCTACTGTCCAAATATTGATTGGATTGATTCTGTGCCATCTTTTTCAATTCCTAGCAGTGAGTACAGATTATTTCCATATTATTCAAATGTAGGATGTGTCGATTCTGAAGATTTTACTCTACTTACCGTATTTTTTGCACCATAAGACGCGCTTTTTCCCCCCCAAAAGGGGGGGGGGAAACTCTCGGCATCCTATGGAGCAAATACTCCCCAAAAGCATGGGAGATCGCTCCGCGGGGTGCTCCAAAATCTGGAACAAAGTCCGGAGATCAGCTTGCAAGCAAAACTGGGGGCTTCCCAGCATCACGCGGGGTGGCAGGAAGCCTTCAGTTCCATTTGTGAGCTGATTTCCGAACTTCCCAGCACCGCGCGGAGCGATATCCGCCCCCCCGCGGGGTGCCCCGAAGTTCGGGGATCAGCTTGCAAGCGGAACTGGGGACTTCCCAGCACAGTGCAGAGCGATCCCCGCCCCCCCGCGGGGCAGCGGGAAGCCTCCAGTTCCATTTGTGAGCTGATCTCCTGTCTTCCTGGCACCGTGCGGGGGGGGGAATCGCTCCGCGGGACGCCGGGAATGCCCCAACCAACGCAGCGGGGTGACTTCCCTGCTGCGGGTCTGCCGGCGGAGTGATTTCCATGTGCACGGAATCGCTCCGCCGAAATCTCTGCAGCGGGGGAGTCATCCCGCTGCTTGGACTGGAGCGTTCCCGGCACCCCATGGGGGGCGGGGGAAATCACTCCGCGGGATGCCGGAAATGCCCCGCGTCCTATGATTCGGAGTGTCCTATAGGCTGAAAAATACGGTAATTATGCTTTGCCACACTAATCGCCCTCAGGTAGGTCTGAATATGAGACCTAGCCAGGGTTTGATCCGATTCGGAGAGGCTGGCCCTTCAACTACACTCTAGGCATCTTTTCCGGCGTTTTAGTTTCCTGAGCTCCTCAGAGAACCAAGGAGCCAGGGCTATTTGTCACCGAGTCAGAGGCCGCAAAGCCACGACCTGATCCAAAGCGTCACTGGCTGCCCTATTCCAGGCGGCCACCAACTCCTTGGTCGAGCCGTGTGTCAAGGCTTCAGGAAGTGGCCCAAGCTCCCTCTGGAACCTCTCTGGGTCCATTAGGCGTCTGGGGCGGAACCATTTAACTTGTTCCGCCTCCCTGCAGCTGGGTGTGGTGGTAAGGAAGTCAAGTTGAAGGAGGAATTGATCTGACCATGACAGGGGTTCGATGACTAAATCCCCTAGCTGCAGATCATTTAATCATTGACCAGAGACAAAAATCAAGTCCAGTGTGTGTCCCCCTGTGTGTGTGGGCCTGTGAATTAATTGGGTCAGGTCCATGGCTGTTACCCTCCCTGCCGTGCCCAGTTAGGCTGGGCATCCCACAATATCCCAATTTCCCAGAGTCCCCATAAGACCCACCCAAACCCCCTAAAACTTTAACTAAAAATCCCCGCAATTTATGCTTGGCTGCGAGCCATATAAGACTTATAAAATATTAATGCAATTCCCCTGATTTTAAATAAAACAGAAGCTCAACATTTTTCAACTGTTGTCAATGGTTGAAATGGATAACACCTAATAATCTTAGAAAGGGATGACTGAATTTGTGTCATTTGAAATCACCTTGGAACTTGCAAAATGTATTCAGCAGAAAGAGTGTTTTTATCAATGTGTAATATCTAATCCAGTAATTTCGTCTATTTCTCTCTGCCTTTTATTGAATAAATTTAGTATTATGCATGAAAAAAAAATCAAAACACAAGAAAAAAAGAAATGTCAGCAACCAAGAATTGTTTCTTTTCCCCAAAATTTATATGCAGTAGGTGTAAATGTATGAATTTAATTATTTAGTATCAGCAGAAAATAGACTTGTCCTAGGATATGAATTTCTATTTTAACCCAATTAGGTCCATTCATAACTATCTGACAGGCTCCTTTTTTCCACTTGGGCATGGAGCAGACTTGATGACCTTGGGCCAGTCACCATTATTTCCCAACCGCAGTCTATTTGAAAAGATTGTTCTGATAACAAGGTTATTATAATTCAGGATGAAACTAGAGGTAGTCTTCAACTTACAACCATAATGCAACATGCTTTTTATGCTTGTATGTCATGACAATTATAAAATTGTATAAAACAAAATAACAGAGTTGGAAGGAATCTTGTAGGTCATTTAGTACAACCCCATGCTCAGGCAGGAGACCCTACGCCATTCCAGACAAGTGGCTGTCCAATCTCTTCTTAAATGCCTCCAGTGATGGAGCACTCACAATCTGAAGGCAAGCCTTTTCAATGGTTAATTGTTCTTACTGTTAGGAAATTTATCCTTAGTTCTAGTTTGCTTTTCTCTTTGACTAGTTTCCACCCATTGTTTCTTTTTCTTGCATTCTGGTACTTTGGAAAATAGCCTGATTCATTCTTTTTTGTGGCAGCCCATCAAATATTGCAACACTGCTATTATGTCGCCCCTCGTCCTTCTTTTTACTAGACTAGACATACTCAATTCATGCAACCATTCTTTATATGCCTTGCCTCCAGCCTCCTAATCATCTTTGTTGCTCTTGTCTGTACTCTCTCGAGAATCTCAAAATCTTTTTTATAATATGGTGACCAAAACTGAATGCAGTATTCTAAGTGTGGTCTTACTAAGGCCTTATAAAGTGGTTTTAATACTTCAATCTAGGATTGCATTAGTTTTTTTGGCTGCTGCCACACACTGCTGACTCATATTTAAATAATTGTCCATTAGCACTCTAAGATTCCTAAGTACTGGTTTTGGACCAAGCTTTACCTAACCTGTACCTGTACCTTTGGTTTTTCTTGTCTAAGTGTAAAACCTTACTTTTCTCTACATTGAATTTCATTTTGTTAGATAGGGTTCAGTGTTCAAATTTGTTGAGATTCATCTGGATTTTGAGGTGTTGACTATTCCTGCCAATTTAGTGTCCTATGCAAGTTTGATAAGTTCCTCTTCTATCCCCCCATGGTTTATGAAGATATTGAAGAGTACTGGGCCTAAGACTTAACTTTTAGGTACCCCACTGTTTACTTCCCTCAATGTAGATGTTCCAATAAGAACTACATGTTGAGTGTGGTTTGTTAGCCAGTTACAAATCCATCTGGTAGTGATGCTATCTATCCCACATTTTTTAGCTTATTGTATGACCAACCTGATTTTATGACCTTTGGTTTAATAGATGTTAAGCAAATGCCTCCACTGTTAAGCAAACCCATTGTTTGCTATGGGCTTATTTTGTCAGAACTAGAAGTAAATGCCTGCTTTGGCAAAAATGTTGTAAACAAATGGCTGGGATGCTCAAATGGCTGTAAATGTGGACTGGATATCAATTGTCTGAAATGTGGTTACATTACCATGGGGAAGGACAGCTGTCATAACTTTGGAACTGGATTGTAAATATTCCTAGGGAGGTCTGTCATAACTTTGAATGGTCACTAAGTGACCAGTGGTAAATTAAGGACTACCTGTATGGGAAGAAGTAAGTGTGTAAGCAGCTTAAGCTACTTAGAGAAAAGAAACCTTGACATAATATGTAAATGTTTATGATGAGTCGTCGTGGCGCAGTGGTTAGAATGCAGTATTGCAGGCCAATTCTGCCCAGACTCAGGAGTTTGATCCTGACCGGCTCAAAGTTGACTCAGTCTTCCATTCTTCCGAGGTCAGTAAAATGAGGACCCAAATAGTTGGGATCAATATGCTGACCTGTAAAGTACTTAGAGAGTGCTTTAAAACACTATGGAGTGCTATTGAAACTGAGTGAAAAAATATGGTCTTCAGTTTTAGTACTGTATTTTTCGCACCATAAGGCGCACCGGACCATAAGACACAGGGCGCCCTGAGGCACGCCGCGGTTGCGCGGTAATCACTCCGTGGGACACCAGGAACGCTCCAATTCAGCCTGCAGGGCGATGCTTTGGCTTTGGAGTGTCCGGCGG
>JANHFO010004170.1:155743-176660 GCA_032468095.1 Pareas carinatus
GCACGGAGGTCTGAGATAATGCAAATCTCTGGGGGGAGGTCATTCCAGAGGGTGGGAGCTGCCACAGAGAAGGCTCTTCCCCTGGGGGTCGCCAGCCGACATTGTCTGGCCGACGGAACCCTGAGGAGGCCCTCTCTGTGGGAACGAGTTGGTCGGTGGAAGGTATTTGCTGGTAGAATGCGGTCCTGTAGATATCCACGTCCTAAGCCATGGAGCGCTTTAAAGGTGGTAACCAACACTTTGAAATGCACCCGAAAGGCCACAGGCGGCCAGTGCAGCTCGCGCAGGAGGGGGTTCACGTGGGCACAACCACTTACACTAAGATATAGATATAATATATAAAAGCTGGCAACACGGTTGTTAAGTGAATTTGGCTTTCCCAGTGGCTTTGTTTGTAAGAAGGTCACAAAGGGGGATCACATGATCCTGGGATACTGTAATTATGATAAATATCTGCCAGTTGCCAAGTATCCAAATTTTGATCATGTGACCATGGGGATGCTGCCCATGTGAGAAACAGTCACAAGTCACTTTTTCAAAACCATTGCAACTTTGAACAGTCACTAAACGAATGGTTGTATGATGAGGACTACCTTTATTGGATCACAAATGACCGTAGCTATTTCCATGCATTTTTTCACCGCATGATATACAAGACTTATTAGTTTTATTAAAATATCAAATTTTGTACAGTAAATACTTTAAAAGCTAAATATTATGAACTACTATGCTTGGTGGGTTGCTTGTTTCATTTTTTTCAGTGTAGGAAAATTGAGAATTTATGGTTACATTTAATTTGAAATTAAACCTAAGAAAGGCATATTAATAAATCACCGAGTGAGTTGTGAGTATGTATAAACTCTCTTGCCTGCTGGTCAGCAATGCTCAAAAAGTCAAGAAAGGGCAATGAAAATGAACCAATGAGGTGTGTCATTGTTTGGTAGATGAGACTAATTCACCTGCCATTATTTGGTTTCCTCCTTTCTAACCCATTAGGTGGGCATCCAGTGTGACAGCATGCAAAGTACAACTCTTTTTCCACTGATTTATTAGACAATGAGAGCTATAAATAAATGTTTGTCTTGTACAGCCATCAACTGGCAAAGTTGGATTGTCTCTGCATTTAGGGCTTGTTGCCAGCTTTGCAAGGTGAAATAGTTTGCTAATTTCTTTAAATGTTATCCATAATACCCAGAGTAGCAGTTAGTTGCTTGTTCTATTGATCTGTTCTCTCTTAAGTGGCTCCTGGTTAAGAAAGGCTTTTTATGATTGTCTGCTATGTGACTTGAGATGGTTTTTATTGGCCAGAACATGCCGGTTGCCAGCAGCTGGAGACTCTGTGCTTGTATGAAATAATTTATTCATGCAAGATAATGCTCTTTAACATTTAACAGGTAATGAACGTGACATAAATTTCCTGCTTGCTTTTAATTTTCCCTTTCCTCTTCTAATGTGCAAACAGGCAGCTCTGGTGCTCTAAATAATAAGTAATTTTTGGCCATCTGTCAAAAGGAAATTTCAATACAAATTTAAATTAATGGTGCCTGAAATTTTTTATAGCTTCTCTAAAAGCCTCTAATGTGCAGAAAATTCTGAATCTGCTGGTAGTAATTAGTGTACCATGTAATGAGGATGTGGGCAACATTATGCAGCCCCAGTGTAACATTTTGATATGGTAGCAAAAGTTTGATTTATACAAGGTTGTGACTGGGTTTAATTGTGAGAGACGCTTTCAAGTGTTTTCTTGAAGATACAGATTATTAAGCAGGGCAGATTTTAGAACAGCTCATAAAATGTAAATTTAGGTGTTGCTGTAAGAGTGAAATAATTAAGGTAAGGTATTCACTGGTATGCAAAGGAGAGAAACCTGTCCAATTATATTTATGTTCTAATATTTTGGAAGAGTGCTATTGCCCTCATCACATGGTTGTCAACTTTGTCATTCATTCTTCCCTGTTATGTTATAATTGCACTATTACTAAGTCCTACCACCCTCTTAATTTCCCCCAAAATAAAGGATTTGTACAATAACAAAAGAACTAGATGTTTATTATTATATATTTCATTTATGAGTTACAATGTAACTGAAAATATTTAGGCGATGTATGCAATAACATTCATGAAGAGGTATCCTTATGTTAGAATGCAGACTCTTAAAGAAATGTTAATTATTTGTATTAAAAATGGATACAGATTTTTTTCCTGACCATTTATCCATAGTGTAGTTGAAATAAACTAGAGTGATCCTTGTTATTATTTTACTCACTGAAATTCTGAGTTTCTGTCAGTAAGTTAACTAATAAAACAAGTAATGTAAGTTTTAGAATGCAATTGGATATAGTGGAATTTACTTGTGAATGAATAGGCAGAGAATGGCTATGGATCTTGTTTATGAAATGTTCTTCATGAATTGAGCATGACTGATTTTGAAGCCATGTGGCTCCTTACTCTGTCCTCAGCACTTGTGAATTGGCTATAAATGGAGAAGCACTGGATTTCTGAGGTCTTGGAAAGCCAGGAGAGACAATACCCTTGTCTGCCCTTACACTTAAATCTCTCTGGTGCTGGCATTCATGAAAAAGCAATGTGATCTCAATACTGGTTTCCCCGAAAGTAAGACATCCTCTGAAAATAAGACCTACTTACAGTTTTGCCTCTTGCTGAAATATAAGGCCTCCCCCCAAAATAAGACCTCCTTGATAATAAGGCTTCAGATTTCCAGTTCTGGGCAGCCTCGGTGGAAAAATAAGACATCCCCTGAAAATAAGACCTAGCGCATCTTTGGGTGCAAAAATTAATATAAGACAGTGTCTTATTTTCAGGGAAACAGGGTACTTGCTTCATTACTGACAGTCATTGATTACAAGGATCCCCTCTCATGTGGTTAACATATACAGAATAGGCCACAGATTAGCGGAGTTAAGGGACCTTGAAGGTCTTCTAGTCCAGAGGTCTCTAATCTTGGTCTCTTTAAGGGTTGTGGATTTCAACTCCCAGAATTCCTCAGACATGATACATTTGACCTTGTCCTCAGGCTCTACCTGGTCATCTCAGAATAACAGAGTTGGAAGGCACCTTGGAGATCTTCTAGTCCTACCCCCTGCTCAGGCAGGAAACCCTACCCCATTTCAGACAAATGGTTGTCCAATCTCTTCTTTAAAACGTTCAGTGTTGGAGCATTCACAACTTCTGGAGGCAGGTTGTTTTACCCATTAATTGTGCTAACTGTCAGGAAATGTCTCTTTAGTTCTAGATTTGCTTCTCTCCTTGATTAGTTTCTATCCATTGCTTCTTGTCCTGCCTTCAGGTGCTTTGGATTGTATCTCCTACAATAGGTATCATCTGGAATAATAATAGCCTTCTAGGTAGGTTTCCACAATGGTTTTGAATATCAGAAAGGACTTCTCCACAGTAATAAGCTGCAGATATTTTGCTAGACAAGATTTTTTTATTCCATGCCATGCTCCATTAGACAAATGTTGTGAAGTTGGTGCATCCCAACCAGTCTCTTTGAAACATCAATGATTATTTTGTATTGTGGAGATTTTTGTACTCAGCAGTATTAGTGTAAGAAGTGCCAGTTAAATTTATAACTTTGTAAACAAGTTATAACCTGAATCTAGTCAAGTTATGAGGATTTGGCTACCAATGAACTCAGCTGCTGGCAGTAGAAGAAACACACTGCTGCCAAGTCCAGTGGAATGACTTGCCTTCAGAGGTTGTGGGTGCTTCATCACTGGAACCTTTTGAGAAGAGACTGGGCAGCCACATGTCAGAAAGGGTATAGGATGTCCTGCTTGAGCAGGGAGTTGGACTAGATGACCTACTAGGTCCCTGCAAACCCTGTTATTCTGTATTAAGTCTACTGTATCATTTAGTGGTGAAATTGTTGCATGCATAATTGAGCAATGGGAACCCTGCTGTTGTAGCAGACATTAACATGTATATAGAGAGAATTACCATGCATGTACGGTGGGTAACATAGTATACCACGGTTACAAGAACAAGAGCCTACTTGGATGGAGAAAAATTGTGGGGATCAAATCTATCTATGCTCCAATAAATTGGAACAAACTTGATGGGAAGATTTGCAAAGGTCTCATAGCCCAAGACATTCCTGATAGTGTAAAATATTATGGAATATTTTTTTAGGAAGGCACTTTGGGACAGAGCAATTGAAATCCGTTCATCTATGAATGCCTTTTGTCTTATTTATATTTCAGACAGAAATAAGAAACTGTAGCCATATATTTTGTGTGTTGCTGTTGAGAGACTGAACAAAGTGACATAAAATAGTCTGGACCTACTGAGTCTAACCTATTTCTTGTGATGAAGCTGAATGGAAATGTGAAAACAGTGCCTTCTGTAGAGATGAGCCAGTTTTCATAGTGGAGCAGAGACAAAGTACCATTTAACAATTTGAAATAGAGATGTATTTGTTTTTAATTTAAAAAAGATAGAATGGCACAAACGCTACTATTTTTCTTTGTGTGGAGAAATATTGGAAATTGAATCTGATCCCCCTAGGACTTGTAGGGATTAGCTCCCTTGGTCCCCTGCTCAACATAGCTGAATCTCTTGAAGTAGGTGTTCTGAGGATCAGATCAGGAAAACAAGAGTGCTGGAAAAATTGTGCTGTGTAATTAGAAGAGATTATTTTAAGAGCCCAGGAGTCTGGTGATTGTCTTGCTCTCCATTTAGAAATATGGCAGATGGTCAGAAACCATAATGCAGAACCCACAATTTATCAGGCAGGTTATTATTTACTCCAACTCAAAAGATGACATGAATTTAGGACTGATTTTTTCAAAAGATGACATGAATTTAGGACTGATTTTTCCAGAAGATTTTGCAAAAAGACCCAGGGTGAATTGCCCTTTCATTTAGAAGGGAGTATTATTTTCAATATTGGAAAAGAAGGGGGAGGTTTCTTTCCTGCAAAATAATTAGGGTTTGTTTTGATTTCAGTTTATTCTGATCTCACAGTACAACATGTTGTTTGGCATTAATTGATACCTGCCTTGGGACAGGTAGACTGTGGGGAATGTTACAGGTGCTCTAATATCTGTAATGTAAATTGTTTGTGAAGCAGATGAATGAATTTCTATGGGGTTCAACCAATTTTCTGATGATGAAACTTGAGTGGACTGATGATGTGATTGGGTGTGACAAGCTGACTTGTTCAACATCACATCTACAAAGCACTGAGGTGTAATAGATATTAATTAGCAAAGCTTTAGTTTTTATATTAGTTTGTGTTAAATAACTAACATTGCATTTTTCTTCAAAATGTATTTTCCTGTTGTCTTTTAATAGTTATGCATATCCATGCATAGAATATCCATACAAACAGAGACATATAGGTATGTATTTAAGTTGCAATTTAATTTACAGTCTGGTAAATATCTTACATTGACCTTGCTACCCCACCTGTGTGGGATTTTTTACACGTGTTTCTTATGGCGTTTGTTGTGCATTGATGCTGTTTTATGCATATTAAGTAAGCCTGGAATGTTTATTTAAGACTACCAACATATATTCTAGAGACCAGTAGGTCTACTGTGACTGACATAATTTTCCATATGTGGGAAATCCTTCTTGTGTAATGAAGAATCATTTAATCATGTGAATCCACATTTATATATTGAGCAGAATTATATCACCCAGGTGGACCTAAAATATGATTTATTGAGTAAAACAGTTTTTAAAAATGGGTAAGCTGTTGCCCAGTTCAAAGCTTTCTACCTTCTGATATTTATTTCTAAGAAAAAAGGGGAGAGAAACTACTGAACTGTGTCTTGACCCAAACTGTCATATACTTGTACTATCGCAATTAGCTTTTATATTGTAATATTGAAAAGTGCTGCACCTTATTCACATGTAAAAAAGTTTATGAAAAGCGAATAGTTATATTTCAATGCAAATACAGTGTAAATTTATTATTTATTTTTTTATTATTTTAATTTATATACCGCCCTTCTCCCAAAGGACTCAGGGCAGTGTATAGCCATAATAAAAACACAGACATAAACAAATACTAAAAAACCCTTAAAATATTAAATAAATCGGCTGGGTTAAGAATTAAAATTACCATTTAAATTTTTTTTTAAGCCAATTTAAAAATCAGAGAGGGCTCAAGGCAATCCGGCTTGTGTAAATTGTAAGGTCTTAAGTGGCCGACGGAAGGCCCGGAGATCTGTAATAGTTCATATTTCCGGGTGAAGTTCGTTCCAAAATGACTTTTACTCTGTCCCAAAGAAATCAGTGGTGTTGTTAGGCAAATTTTAAAACAATTTCTTTTTTCTGTTTCATATGTTAATCTTATAAATAATTGATAAGTCTCTTTTGAGTCAATGTAGATTACTCATGATCTTGTGGAAATGTCAAAGTACATTTCTTGGCAAATATTCGGAAGTACTTTGCCATCGTGTTCTTCTGTGTTATGACTTCAAAGAACCTGAGCAGTTCCTTGGACTGTATTTACATCACAATTGAGTATTGATCCTTCTAGCTCAATATCGTTGACAGTGATGAGAAACATCTCTCTAGAGTTTTAGACAGGAATGTTTTCCATCTTTTTCTGGGGCGGGGGACTTACGTTGAGTCTGGGAACTTGTACATGTAAAGCATATTTGCTACCATTGAACCATGAGGCCTTTTCCTTGAAAAAAAATGCAATTTTGTACTGCTAGAATAATGTTTTCACAAAAAAAATAGTTTGGTAATGAAACATCTGCAAGGTAATCACCAAGCTCAGAGAGCACCAACGACCCCATTATTATTTTGATTATTCTTGCAGTGAATTCTATCAGGAGCTGCTGCATTTAAGGCCATGTCTTCTTCACCCTTGTAATGAATGTTTCAACACAGTAAAAGATATGCTCCCTTGAATTAATATCAGTTAATATCATGGAAGGTAGAATCCTTTGTTTTGTGAATGGTAAATTCAGAAAAGTCATTTTAACTTTCGCAATTTCGGAAAACCAGTGTATCCCTAATTAAATCAACAGGCTTTAAAAACAGAGGAGGAAAATAGTGGTCTAGAAATATTCGCCATTTGGAAAAATCTGATAAGGAATTAAATTATTTCCTCTTCAGTTTTTCATGCCTAATTCTTTTAATTAGGCTAAACAAACACATCTTGGGTGACCCATTGCTTCTGGCAATTTTTGAAGTACTATATTTTCCTAAGCAACATTTGGCCTTTTGAAGAACAAAATAAAAATGGAAATGCTAATGGGTTTTTTTTTCCAGACAACTAAAGGGAAGAAAATAAAAATGTCACCATGGTAACAAAGCTGCTTTCTAGATGGCTTCCTAAGATATGCCTGAACTAGAAGCAGATGTCTGATTTAAGAATCTTGCCCCCTTCAATGTAAACAAATAACTTCTAGGCAGGTGTTGGAAATAATATGGAAATCCTATTAAGGGGCCCAGAGTTCCTGTCAGTCAGGAAACCCCAGCCACAAAAGAGCTGGTTGTTTGAAAAGAGGCAGAGTAAATTCTCATTAGGCTTTAGCTTTCCCAGGAAATGATTGTCTTTGCATGTTATTTCTCCTGTGAATCTATTGATCCATTCTGCTAGCCCTCTTTTCTCCCCATTCCCCCTCCCTTCTCCTTTGGGGGGGATTAACACTTGATAGGGGCTGCTGCTCCAAGATTTGTGACATTTGTGATTTTAACCCTTAGCCTCTTCAAGGAAAATGGGAAAAGACCCTAACAAAACCTCTTTAGTTCTAAGCCCTTGCTTGTCTGTTGAGTGTGAAAAAACAAATTAAGGGAGGTGGGGAAGGAAGATTCTAGATAAAAGCCACGACATGGAGTATTAATGGGGGAACAGAAACCCTGTACACTTTTGAAGCAAATGCTTAAAGTTCAACATTATCGATACCAAACGCTTATGCTTCTGTTGACAAGAGAGTTTGAAATCACTTTCGGGAGGACAGCTTGAATTAGATTAATTTAAAAAGTGATTTAAATGACTGTAGTCTTCCCCCCCTTTTTTTTTAAAGGCTTAGGAGCAATTGACCCCTGTAAAAAATTTATTTTAGCATCAACTTATCTAAATTTATCTTCAGGAAATAATGTTAACATATCATAGGCTTGGCAACTGAATATCTTTCCCATCCTATTGATGGGTATGTTGGCTGGTGTGTGTGTGTGTGTGTGTGTGTGTGTGTGTGTGTGGGATGCGCGTGCATGTGTGTGCATCATGGCTGTGCATAGCAATGTGCTTAATAATACTCTGAGGGTTAAATGTGGATAAACACAAAACAAGGCTCTGAAAAGCCTTGCTATTATCATGCAGCATTTCTTGGCCTATAGTCCCCGAGACGCACTTCATAAAGCCAATAAAGCACACACTGGTGGTCTCCTGTTGCCCTAGCAACGGACCATAGGGCACAGTGTATGTGAAATGCATGAACATCTGTGAATTAATCTTTTTTAGTTTGTTCTTTTCTTGGCCCTGATTGGGCCATTCTGGCTTGCGCTTGTGACAATGCGCGAGGAGGGTTAAACTGAAGAGTTCCCCTGGGCCCTGCCCTAAGTGGTTGGCAGAATGGAAAGTGAAGTGAGATTTATCCAGGCAGTGCTTTCAGTAGTTGAGGGATTTAGTCTGACAGCCCTCTCGGTGGGACGTTATTAGCTTACTTTCTGCTGCATTGGGGAAATGAATAAAAAATTCTCTAGTAAATCTAGGTATGATGGCCTTGATTGGACGACCACGAAAATAATCTGAGGAGAAAATTGAAATAATCACTTGGGTGTACGCTATAGTCTACTGGACCTTGCCACCCCGCTCCACCTCAACCCCGCTTGGCTTTTATCAGGCAGTGGGAGGGGGGGTGGACGGAAAAAAAGGCATTCAGGAAAAAAGCCCAGATGGAAACATGGAAGACAGAGTGCTGTTCTTTGATTAGAGCACATGTTGGCATCTCCTCTCAGATCTTTAAATGGGAGAGCTGAAATGGTGGTGGTGAGTATTGTTTTAGTATTGCCCGAGCTGGAGCTCAGCAGCGCTTCGTAATTGCAAAGCGGATCGACATCAGTCAGGCATTAGCTGTTCAGATGAGCTTGCGCGTTCGAATGTAGTGTGTCTTTCCAGGGCACCCCTTGGGCACACTACAACATAGATCTTGTGTTCGGCTCCTAATGTCAATACCAGATGCTCACTTGTAAACTGCTTGGCTTACCCTTGTTGTTTTCCACTGTGTCGCTGAGAGTACTGTAGGGGGAACACTGTGTACGTCATATAATCAGTTAATGCGGCATGCAGTCAGTATCTTAATGAAGTGAAATACAGCTTTAATCTGCTAATTGCATTAAGAGGGCAACAGATTGCTCTGTATTTCTCTTTCCTCTGAGCTATAAGCTTATCAAAGAATACCGAGTTCTGTTTGAACGATGCGTGTTGCATTGAGTCAGCCCTTAACTATTTATATCTAAATATCAACTGATGGAAATTTTACCTCTCGGCGGTCTGGATCTCCTGAGATGAAATATCTTTCTATGAATATTCTTTGTTTGGGGAATAAATAAAAGTGGAAATTGCCGCTGCAGTAGATTTTTATTCACATGCAAACTCAATGTTAGTTTAATTGGAAGATGTACTACTGTACTCAACAGGAGGACGACTTCTGTAGGATATATTACAAATTGCAAATGTTATCAGCCATCAAATTTCAATTATATGACAGGTATCCAAATACCACAGACTATTGAGTTAAGAATAAGGATGAACTGTCTTTAACAATTTTTTTACTTTGGATTAGGGTTAAAAATTGGCCTTATATATTTTTCTATTAGCTAGCATGAACCACTTTTAATGGTTGAAGAAAATATCCATACTTATTAGAACAGACAATAATAGATGTGATAATTGCTAATGTAAACTGTTATAATTGCACCATCTGATGTAAATTCGTTGGCATTTTTCTTTTTTCTTTTTACTACAGCTAAAGCTCAAGTCAATTGGTTGTGAATCAAATTAGTGATATATGTTTGTTTAGAAGGACTTTGACTGTGTGGGTCATTTTTAGCTTGTAAACTAATTTGTATTTTCACTTGCTGCACCGAATTGATTTTATTAAGTAGGATATCTTGTTTGTTGATGGTTGATGTTGCTGTCATTGCTGTCTTTGACTGCTTTGTTCCTTTTTATACTCTGCTTCTATCAAATTAATTGTTTTGAACTATTATTGGTCACATAGACTTAAAGTAAAAGTTGGGATACACATTTATTAAATAAATAAATGGCTGGAATTCTTTTGTTTTTATATTTCTGTGTTCCACTGGCTTTGCATTCAGCATTGCTAATAGACCAAAACCCCAATAGATAATAATAAAGGCAGAAGATGAAGAGCAACCATGTAATTAAAACAATGCCTTAAAATGTGTATTTGTGTGTGCATGGGTGTAAAAGAGAAACAAGGGAATATGTCAGAAGGATCAGCTGATGTTTAGAGAAAGATTAGGTTTTCTTTTCACCAAAACTCAAAACTGTTTATCAAAAAGAACATGAATAGCGAGTGAGTCTCCTGGGAAGACATTTCAAAAGCAGAAGATACAGTCAACAAGGTCTCTCCACTGATTGTCAGCTGACTGCCTTCAGAGATTAGCGGCACCCAGAGAAATCCTGTTGCAATGACCTTAACACACATAGAATATTCATCAGTACTTATGCAATATGATCTGTTTCACATATATTTTTCACATAGTCATGTACAGTAATATTCAGTTTCACAGAGGCAATGTGATGTAGTGCTTTTGGTACTCTACCAGAAGCTTGGACAGGTTTCTAACCACCTCTGAAAGGCCATGAGTAACTGTGGACCATTCACTGCCTCTCAGCCCAAACTAATTCACAATATGGTTATTTTTAAAAAATATTGAAATTGTTTAAAAGGAATATAAAAGCTAATGAAAACTGATATAGAATAAAGGGGGAAGGGAAGGGAAGGGAAGGAAAGGTCAGAAAAAAGAAGTAAAAGAAAATACAAAGAGATAGCTTGTGATTTATTTATAACAATTATAAATAGAAGTATAAATTTACCTCTTACTCTGTTTGCAGCATGAATCTCAGTTTTTCTGTAATTATTATTTTTTAATCATCAAGCCATAAGTCATGTTCATTTTTTTCTGTTTTACAGTAAAACTCTACAGGAGTTTTTTTAAATCTATCAGCAATAAAAATAAATAATGTCTTTTTTCTAATCAAGAAGTCAATTTGGTCATCTCAGCAAGTTCCATCATGTTTACCATCCATTGTGGGTAATGTCAAATCTTTAAACCATATAAAAACCTTGCTGCTGTTACAGTATCATGTATAGAAACAAAGTTTCATGATTATTATTTTTTTGCAATTTTTTTGCAAATCCATCAGTCCCCAAAGAAAGGTGTCTGATTTCAATTGTATATTAATCTTTAACTTCTTCTGAATTAATATTTATATTTGAACACAGTACTTTCTGGCTTTTTTACATATCCACCAAACATGATAAAATGTCTCTTTTTGTTCCTTTCATTTCTAATATAAAATTGAAGTACCTTTATACTTTATAGACAATTTCTCCAGTGGCATATACCAGTAATACATCATTTATATTAAAAAACTCTCTTTAAGATTATAACACAATGTAGATTTCAGTCCTTTCAACTACATATTCTCTCACTGTTTTATTTGCATGTTCTGTTTCAAATTTCAGTAAAGGTTTATACATTTTAGCAATACAGTGTTTTGTGTACAATGTCCAATGTTTGTACACAGTTCAAAACTCTTTCACTGTTCAAAGCCAAAAGTTCTTTTGTCTCCCTTAAATCTTTCTAATAATTATATATAAGAAAACCATTGACAAGTACATCCTTCTGGCACAAGATATTTTCTTATACTTGTTTAAATTTCCCTTGACAAAACTCTGCTATCACCGTAAGCTAGCCCAGAGGTTTTCAAACTTTTTCAAGCTGCGGACCCCATGTCGTTGTTACATGGTGGACTCCATTCGCACAAATTCAACTAATTATTAATCGACAATTAATGTATATTACTTTTTCCAAATTTTCCTTGATCTATTTGCGGACCCCCTGACAAGTTTTCATGGACCACAGTCTGAAAACCTCCTAGCTAGCCATTTGTGATTACTTATGATTTTTCAGCTATAGAAAGCCTCTTGGGCTGAGAACCACAAAGGTGTTTAGGGAACAACCCAAGTTTATATCTATTCCATATTTTCAATATGGCATGCTGACAACATGAGTTTTACAACTTTTAAAATTTTGTCATATTATAAATATCCATGCCACCCAACTCTCAAGTTGTGCCCTTTTAGTTCTAAAAGTTTTCTACTTCTGTTTTTCAACAACAAAAAATTGTTCGTCCAAACTATATAGCAAGTTGCAAAATACAATTTCAAATTAGGTAAAGCCAATCCTCCTTTTTCTTTTACATCTTGTAACATCTTAGATTTAACTCATGGGTCGTTCCCCCCCCCCCCCGGTGTCGCACGAATTTAGATATATTCTTCTGCCATTGTTTAAAATCAGTTGTCAAAACAGATATTTTCTGAAACAAGAATAATGTTCTATATAAGATATTCATCTTAATCACAGAGATTCTTCTTAGCAACTGTATTTTCTCCCATCTTAACATATCATTTTAAACTTCATTCCATGTGTGATTTATTTCAAAATAAGATTCAATTCATATTTGTCATAGTGAAACCCAAGTATTTTTCCTTCTTCTCCACTTTAAAACCCATTTTATTCATCAATTCTGTTTGATCTTGTATTTTCGTGTTTTTGTTAGCATCTTTCTTTTCTGCTTATTAATAATATTAAAGCCTGCTAAAGTGCCCAAAATTTAATTTACCCATTAATATTTCAACTCACTTTAAATCATCTTCCAAAACCAGCATCATCTGTAAAAGTTAACTAATAA
This sequence comes from Pareas carinatus, assembly GCA_032468095.1. Lineage (NCBI taxonomy): Eukaryota > Metazoa > Chordata > Lepidosauria > Squamata > Pareidae > Pareas > Pareas carinatus. The sequence continues at coordinate 168,678 of JANHFO010004170.1, forward strand.
GTGTTTTTTAAAAAATTTGCTCCCATATGTCCCAGAGGTGCTGTTCAAAAGGTAACTGAACTTTATTGTTTTTTTCTCCTTGAAAATTTTTCGCTTCTTGGATAAGAAGTGAAATGTTTTCAAGGGAAAAACCAAGATAATTCAGTTGCCTTTTGAACAGTACCTCTGAGACAATCATGACCTGGATGATTGACAATCTTCATAGATTTTTACTCCCAGTCCTCTCATCCTGTGTTATGACTCTGCTCAGTATTTCAACAACTAAAATAAACATAAGAGGAGACAGTTAACAGCCTTGTCTTCTTCCATTTTGAAACTCATATGGTTTTGTTAGACCTCCATTAAGAACAAGATATACTTTCTTTGAAGCTTAAAATGATTTTACCCATTGTAAAACATCCCCTCCACCGTTGACATCTTCCAAAACTTTAAGCAGAAAAGTCCATTTCAAATTGTCAAAGGCCTTTTCTGCATCTAAAGAAATTGAGGTACTTTGTTTCTCATTATGTTGTTCCAAATATTCTAAAATGTCTAACACAGTATTGTCCTTTGGTTCTCATAAACAAATTCTTGCAAAAACTAATTACAATCTATCACTTAGAATCATTGTGAATTAATATCACTTTAGATGGGTTTAAATCTAGCAATTTATTTTCGATTAGATTTTCTCCCTCACATTCTTCCCAAGTATTATTGTATCAAAGAACTGTAATGTTGAAGTGGGATGTGTAACTCTTTTATTGCTGAGTTCAGAACATAATAGAAATATTGTGAAATTCCATTTCAAAACTGACCTATTTTCAACAATTATCTGTCTTACGAGCATGTAAAAAGTACCCTGTGCTGAAGACAAGGGAACATAAAGGTTTCCATGTTCCACCAAAGCAAACAGTATGAATGTAGGAACGAAGCACTATTTCATCTTGTATATAGATAACACTCCTAATAATATCTAGAGCTAAAAGATAGTTGGTCCTGAGAATCTTTCCTCATAAATACTTTTATTGCTTCATTGGCTCTTTTACAATTCCTCCTTTTCTTGTCTTCTAACTCCCCTTGATATCATTGTATGATTTTCTCAACTCCTGGCTTTCACCCTTGTTTCAGCCAGCCTTTTATTTTATTCTCTTAGGTCCTGCTGTACATTAGTCTAACCAGATAGTTAAGGGAAGTAAACTCATTTAATTTTCAGAAAACCAAGGGTATATGTGATGACACTGTTAAATTCAATGTAAATAGAATCAAAAGGGCACTACCAAGCTTGAAGCTAATAAATACCAAAGGAAAATCCAAAGCAATAAAAATAGAAACAACTTCAGGAGATCATTATTCTCAGAAAAACATGTTGTGTTCTTTAGATGATTCAAAAATGACCACATCTCAATAAGGGGCAAATCTGAGCAAGGAAATCTCAAGTCAACAAGTGGTTCAACATCTCAGCAAGAGGAAATATTTTGTCTGACACTTGTCAGATTATGGCAATTTGTTTAGTTTTGAAATATTGCAACTTTATACAACAGTCACAAATGTGATATACAGGTAGACCATGTATTTTGACTATAATGGAGCCTGCCCATTAAGATTGTGAGTTATAATGCACACAAAATAGAATAGTCACCTGATTTTATGACTTTTTTTGAGCTATTAAGCTCAATGTTTTTAAACTAATGCGACAGACATAAAACAAAAGGCACAGTCCTTAAGTAAATCTAAGGTTATTAAGAGAACTCATTGTTCACTAGGGTGTAGTTTTGGCGATAAGTAGAAGTGCTGATTTTTGGCAAAATCATCATAAACCATGGTAATGTGACTATAAGACACTACAGATGGCCATAAGTGCAGGTGTGTTGCCAAACACTCAAAGAGACCCATGTATGTATATGTTTGTGTGTGACCATTGGAAGTTAAGATCCAGGTCATAAGTCCTCTTTTCATGTCCATTATAACTTTAAATGATTTCTAAGTGACTTGTCATAAGTCAAGGACTACCAGTTTGTTAAAAGTGGTTTTATATGACTAAATTTAAGCCAATTCTAAGATATTTGAAATCTTGCAGCATAAGTAAATGGCCATGCTGTCAGTTGATCATCAAGCCACAATTAATCTGCTGTGCTGACGTCTTAACTCGCTTAAAGAAATGCTTAACCGACTAACTTACATCTTGCATCTCAGATGGTTACCAGATAAGCCAAATTTTGATACTGTTGGAAAAATCATTATTTTACTATGACTTTAATTCTAGTATCTCTCCAGCCACTCTATAAATCAACATTTGGGTCTTTCACAAATAGTAACAGCATACATTCTGTTGAAAGAATTCTTCTTTTTGTTTGTATTTTACCTTTAATTGGAATACAAACAAAATGGAGCAGATTCCAAAAAGGGCAGCAAAAGTAATCGGAAAGTAGAAATAGACCTCCAAGGAGTAATTGACATTTAGCCTTGAGGGGAAAAAGATTAAGTAATACATGATAGCATTCTTTGTATATCTAAGTTGGGTATAACTTTTTCTTACATTGTTTCAGACTACAATCAAATTAATTAGAATGGCCTTAAGTGATTAGAATATTACAGTGGAAAATTAGGAAAAACATTATCAACAATAAAATAAGTTTAACAGTAAAACCAATTACTGTTAAGTCCACTGGGTATATTCACCTGGAAGCTGACCAACCATTTTTTAAAAAATTCCAAACCTTGGTTTGAGCAGGCATGGTCTAAGCTACAAATTTCAATTAAGCTCTTGGGCATAAAATTAGTTTAATACTATAATAGGTCAGCAGTTTTACTGCCAATCATCCTGAATTAGAATAGTCATATTTTCCAGTTGAATCTAGATGTTAATGTGCATCAGTATTGTATAGTGGCTAAGATGTTGGGCTGGGCCACTTTGGGTCTCTTTCATCTCCATTTTGTTACAGAGTTATTGTAGAGAAAATTATTAGGAGGAATTTTTTTGTATACTATTTTTATGATAGCTGGTCTAAACTCTATTATTTAGTCTACTCCCCTTTCTTCTTCAGGGGAAAAGAAATGAATGCATAAAGAAAAAAAGAATGAAAAAAAGTTATTTGGAAATGAAAAATAAAATATCAATAAATAAAATTTACAGTTGACATAACATTTTAAATTCATTGCTTCAGTGATTAAATAATTAATTGAATGTATAATGCTACACTAAAGAAAACTGAAAATTACTACAGAAGTCTAAGTGTAATATTTATATTGTCACTACTATTTGTCATTATTACTAAAATAAATACACATGTAGAAGGAGAGCAAGCTGATCTGGAAGGTGATCTGGCAACACAATGATGCCTTTGGAATCATTGTGTTGCCACAAGAGATCCAAGTCCATCACCAACCCCAACCCCATGAATTCTGTTGACCTTATCTAGCACAAATTTAGTTTTGATAGTTAGTTGACTAGATTCTTGCATTAGAGGTAGAAATAATAAACTCTTCTCTACTTTGAACTCCACAAATTTTCTGGCAGTGAATGATCTTACAAAAATAAATAAATAAGAAATAAGTTTAAAAATGAGTAAAGCAATGTTAAATTCTAAATTATTTGCAATTATGCATAACTGATAATTACATCAAAATATTTACCATATAAATAATAAATTTGTTTTGGGTTACTTTTTTATATCATATAGTTTTTCCTTAAAAAAATACCTACTTCCCAAAATATCTGAATTTGCCTTGTTGTAATGTCATGTGATACCTAAAGAAGCCATTATTGCTTAAATTTCTGTTCTGGATGTGTACTGTTAATTTTGCCATTGGTGCAAAACTAACATTACCTATTAGGTTAGGTTTCACAGTTAATCTTCCCAGTCTGATGTTATCTGCAAAGTATCTCTTTTCCAATGCTGGACAAAATTTGTCCTTGTATGTAAACTTCCTTGAGCTTCTGAGAAAAAAAGGTATACTGTATATAAATCTAATGAATAAATATTCTTTCTCCATTGATGACTTTAAGATACACTTTTGAAATTATCAAGTTATTTATGAACTTACGTATTGATTTTTTTAGAAAAAGAAAACATATATGTGAGCACAATATATGGGAAATGGAAAAAAGCACAATAATTTATCCACACACCATGCTTACTCTGTAATGAAAACTAAGCATTATGCAACATTAATATTAAGCTCAGAGGTGCTTATTCTTAAATAACTTGAATTGCAGCTACCTTGAATAGATTTTGGGTAATAAATTGATTTGTAAGTTCCTAAATTAAGATGCCTTTTAAAATTATTCCAAAATTTAAACATAGTGCTACAGAATTAAATATATTTTAGAAAATCCTAAATCCTAGATTATTTAAAAATTATGCATATATATTCTCCATTATATGGTATTAAAATATGTTTAGATGACCTGCTTATTTATCTGATATATCCAACACGGCTAGATTAGCTGAAATATTCAGTTGGCTTAATAGACTTACTCACAAAGTAAGTCAGTGTAGATACCTTTTCTCTATTATGTAAAAGGCTTTTAAAAAGACATTTTAGTACCTACTTAAGGAGTTCATTACCAAATTCTTGCTCTGGCAAGGTATGATAACACTTGATAGTTGAACAACTTCAATATACAATTCAAAATAATTTTGATAGGAATTTGAATCTATATTTATTGCCTTTATATCTTAGTCCAAGGAGACATGGTGATGTTTGGGGGATTTCCAGAAACTTTCTCATCAAGATCACAATATTTTAAAGTATTTCACTCAGTTGTGTGAAAGGAAGCAGTAATTCTATGTATTTCTTTGGTATATTTTAGATAATTTATTACCAATAAAACAAGTTCTTAGAGAAATAGGAAATTTCTGTTTATTTGGACTTTTTCTTATTGTGTATGTGTGTATTGTTTCAATCCCCAAATATAGATGCCATAGAGTTATACTTTTATTAAAATCAACAGATCTATTCCTCAAACAGCTGTGAAATAGTTAAATGGTGATATTTGTTCATGGATTTTGCTGATTATTATACCTGATTTCTACACATGACCAGGGCTCCCTGTTGATTAACTCCCAACTAATTTTGGCCATATAGAACTTTTAACAACAGCAATAACAACAACAATCATTATTAGCTTGTTAGTTGTTAGATGATTTATTGTACCTTGTACCTATAATGGTGACTCAATGAGCTGTTTGGTTCTTTAGTCCAATCTCGAACATATTTTCTTAATCTAATAATGTCAGGAAAATACTAGCCTGTTGCCTCACAGTGTATTTGACACAAGACATGGTTTTATTGCTAATATTAGGGTACCTACCTAATTTTTTCCAGCAATTTCCTATTAGGTTTAGAAATTAAAAGAATATTAAATTCTTAATTATTCTCTTTCTTTGGAAAACCAAATATAAATCACCTGTTTTTTGTTCCTTTTATATTTTTTCACTCTCCAATTAACAGGACTATGGAGGAAGGAATATGAGGTGTATAACAATAAATCGCTGAAATGATAAGATATTGAAATGTGATTTCTTTGTGATAGGATTCTCTGCTACTTTTGCCAGGCACCAATGTTGGAGTTTTGTTGTAGATTTCATGACTTCAATTGTTAAGAAAAATCCTAGTCTTGTGCTCCTGCCTCAAATTATGCTGCCCAGTATCAAACTAGGTTGCAGTACTAGGCATGATTACCACTTTCCCTTTTTTAAATAAAATGGTACAAAAATTATTATGTTAATATGCCTTTATGTTAGTGATTTGGGAATGGATATAAATCTGATCCTTAACAAGGGAGAGAAGTGGAACAATTAGAACAGTGTTTCAAAGAATATACCATAAATTAACACATATGCAAGATATATACATCATAGCCATCTGCCTGCAGACTCTCTTCTTTTCCCCCTGGATCTTTTATTTGAACATCCCAGACTACCAACCTCATCTCCCCTGTCCCCCCTCGCAGGCTTGGCCCATTAACACGAGGGGCCCATCTTGATGACGGGTCCTAGGATCAGGAGAGATAGCACACAACCAATTCCCTCCCCTTCCCAACTCCCTCCCTCTCTTCCCATTCCCTTTCCTCCACATCCCATTAATTTTGTAAATATTGTTAAAGTTCTATGTTAATTATTCAAGTTATCTGTACACCACCAATTCCCCCTTTCCCCTCCCGACTCCCTCCCCCCTTGTAAATATTGTTAAAGTTCAATGTTAATTTTTTTGTGATTTCTGTACACCACCCTGAGTCCTTTGGGAGAAGGGCGGTATATAAATCTAAATAAATAAATAAATATAAAGACTTTTACACCTATTGTATTCTGTGTCTGTGTGATACTGGTTTTCATCGCTACTTTCTAGCTCACAGCTTTCGTTATACGCACCATCCTTGTAATTAAGGAAACTCTGCTTGTTCCTAACATTGGTTATAGGACAAGGGTGCTAACACTTTTCAAGATCAAGGTTAAGAGTGTTATGAAATAAATTCTTCAAATTTTTCCCTTTGGAATTCATGTAGACCTTGTGAGAACTATTCCTCTGCTTCCCAAAGGGGAAGAGCATGGAGGCTTTGTTTCTGAGCTGAATGTGATTCAACAAACAATATTCATGCTTTTCTTTCTTTGAGCCTAATTACTTGTCATGTCATATCATTAGATTTATTATTATATCTATGCCCACCTTTCAAGCACTTTGGTGCTTCTGACACAGAAGTATAATTCCAATTTCCCTTGCCTGTCATTGAAGTAGTCTTAAATAAACTATCTGTTGCAGTTTTTAAAAAGAGTTTCTTAAACATATTCTCAGAAATACAGGTTATTGTCGAAAGGAACCAACATTACTCCGATTTGTACCTGAAAGAGTTGTTGTACCAGCAGATTCTTTTATAACGCCACCCTGAAATCAAACGGCAGAAATTTTAAAAGCTTTTTTCAACCCAATTCAAACTTACATTAATCTTGCTGATTACTTTAAAAAAAAAATAATCATTTTTTAAAAAAATATTCTCATAATTAAATAAAGCACGAATGTTTCAGAATATATGCACAATGTGGGGTAAATGCTCTTCTAGCCTGTATTAGACCTTTGTGAATTTAAACTGACCCAAATAATTATATCCCCACATTCAGAGACTCAAAAATTCCATGTGCTTACTAAAGTTCTCAGTAGGTGACAGCAGTTCAGTGTTCCTTCTGCCTGCTGATTTCTTTAAAGAATTATGCCAATCAGTCATCTCATTGCACTTTTGGGAACAGTAGGTAATAATACTACCGGCAGAGAAAGTCATATAGAAGTACGGTAGTGCTGAACTTTGGACTAATAGAAATTATTTTACTCTATTCTCTATCACTACATAATGGATGGAAAAATTTGTATGAAGCTTGAATTCCTCTTTCCAGCAGATCCATTCCTATACTTGATTCTTGCTTGAAGAGTATAGGTTTCCCAGGAAGCTTCCGCTTATATTTTATTCCTGCTGCTTCTAAGAATTATTCCAACCCTATATGTATTTTTATCTGTATGCTTCATCATGATCAAGTGGGTATACTTTTTTTAAATTTGGTATTTGATTTTTCATTTGGGGCTTTGTCCAATTTTGTCTAACGGTTTAGATTTTTAGTTTCCAAAATTTCATAAATGGTTTTTCAATTCTGATGAAAAGGAAAACATGACCTATTAGAGATATCCTGGTTTAGCTGAGGAATATTATTGCCCTGAGAAATTTTTTTCTGGGCATAGGTTCAGCATTCAGTTTGCATGCAGTTGCTATTGCAGCTACCATTTTCAGACAATTTTTAATTGCTTTTTTCCTTATGCATATGTCTATAGATGCCAGAACAGAATCCCTGAAGTTGGATTAGAATATTCAGAAAATGTACACCAAAGACTATGCTACCTGGTTAAATAAAATCTAAAAAAGTTAACACCCTAAAGATTAAAAAAAAATGGTGACCAAAAACGAAATTAATTGCAAAAGAAAAAAAGAAAAGCTTTGAAATGAAATAAAATGTCTAG
>JANHFO010004170.1:190722-202872 GCA_032468095.1 Pareas carinatus
CAGATTCCATCTCCGGTCCAGGCACTTCCAAAAGCCACAAACTGAGCCACAGCAACGCGTGGCCGGGTCAGCTAGTTCCATATAAACATCAAATGCCAGCTTTTAAAAACCGTAGTTTCTATTAAAAAGCAATGATCATGTCCTTGAATTACTAACATCAATCTAATTATCTGAGAAAGCCAAGAAAAAAGGATCAAGACATAGGTGAGTTGTTTTATGAATGAGAAGGGATATACGTCGATGTTCAAGTGGCTTCAAATATATATTAAATGTTTCACTCAAAGTACAAATTATTTTGCGTGATGTTACTTCCGGGTAAACCAGAGTCCATCAGCGATTCATTTCATTCTGGAAAACCTCTGTGGAAGTACAAAATCAGCCACATAGCCTTCTTTGAAGGTCATTTTCCTGCTGCACATACTTTATCACTTTTTATAGTTTCTTTTATACTTTGAGTAGGGTTTATAACCACAATAATGTCATTCGGATAATTATAGTGTAATTGACCATTGAGCTGAGCCTCCTTGGCTTTTACTAGGGTTTGTTTAATATCTCGGGATGGTCAATTATCTCATAATCCTGACTTTGTTGGGAATTATTGTTTTAATTATTGCACTCTAAATACATCATTGTCCCAGTGCTATAAAGCTTCACAAGGGAATGATTACATTTTGCATAGGTTTTGAGTTCCCAGCCTTATTGCATGGAAGACTCCCTGCCTGTCTTGAGTCATTATTTCTAGTACTAATTTCACTGAATTACTTTTTTCTTCTTTTGCCCACCTGAGGTCAACTGCCTGATGCTTTATCAAATGCTTGAACAGCATGGCTTGGCAAAAGCTAGTTGCTGTAGCTTGTTCTTTATTCAGCTGTATTGCTTTCCTCCCTCATTGCCCTTGGAGCCATGCATACTAATATAAGTAATCTTGAGCAGACATTGGGGGTTGAAGGGTAATAATAATTTTTGGCTTGTTCAAGTGATCTGAAGGACTAATTATTACAAGCAGACAGGACATCGATGGTTGCCCTCATGCTGATGAGATATTTATGACTTTCTAGGAGAGGTTCTATCACCTTGTTAATGATCAGGAAAAATGAGCACAGTCATAATAGGGCTTGTTCCCATCAAAGTGCTGATACCCTAAAATTATATAAACAGACAATGTACTAACTCCATATTTAGGTTCTGATTAGTACCATTCTGTAGATCACATTTTACATCTACCCTAATTGGCAGTATTACAAGTATTACACTCTTACTATGCTGGGTCAGTGTAAAAATTTCTAAATGAAGTGGTTCATCTTGTAATGTGCTTAACGTATCATAGAAATCAAATGTCTTAGCAAGAGAGGGAATTGGCTATCATGTGGATAGAAATGTCACATATTTATTGTAATGTATTATTAAACTTCTGTGCCCCCTGTCTTGCCAAGGTAACTCTAGGTGGCCTATAGTCATAAGTCAGAAATAGTCCTGATGTAGTTATTGCAACTGTGATGATGAAGGAGACACTCTAAAGAATGCTTAGTCTTATCAAACTAGATAGGAAAAAACTCTAAATGTCACTATTGGTGTCTGTGGCATTAGCTAATAACCCCTCTGTAATTTCATGTATGCTTTTAAAATATGTGTGTTTTATTTAATCAATATTAAGAAATTAAATCTCCTTAAAGGATCAAGGAAGTAATTTGACTGTTAGATTGACCCAAGACCAATTGCTTTGTACAATTGCCTTTGCCAGACCTAATTGCAAAAGTCCTATTGCCTTTGCCAGACTTAATTGCAAGTTTGATATGAAAAAAAATTAGGAAGATGATATGGGTGCTTCTTATAAAAAAGGTAAAATATAAAAACATGAAAAATAGGATTTGTATTCAAATCACAAGTCTTCTAGCAGCGTACTAAATGATCTTTGCTAATTCAGTTCTTTTAGTAATTAATTCATTTCCCATCAGCAGCATATAGAAAGCACTTTGATGATATGGGAATATTTCTGTTTTTTCAAACAATAGAAAACAGTTCCTGACACAGCAGTGCATTTAATTAATCATACTACAATAATTAAAGGCATGTGGAAACTTCTCAGAGTGCTTAAGCATGGCCTATGAAGTAAAAAATATGTTCTGGATAGCAGTAAGTAATGCTGTGTGCAAGTACTACTATACTCTCAATCATCAAAATCTATATTAGCAAAAAATTTCAAACTCTTTTTAAATTGAAAAATGCATGCATTTGCAAAAATTCCAACATGCTATAAGAAATTAGTAATTTTGCAACATAGCTCACCATAATATTTGTCCTAAAATACAAATATGTGGCACGTTCCTTATTTGTGTATTTTATTGTAATTCTATTTGGAACATGATGTCTGTCTGTCTGTCTGTCTGTCTGTCTATCTCACCATTTGAGTTTTGACTCACGTATTTAGAGAAGGAGAATTTGCTACTTCAAGTTTATTCTGTTGTATCAATCAAATCAGATTATAAACTGAATCATATCTATTTTTCGAAGATTTATTGCAAATTGTAAACATATGTAATTAACATTAATTATTGGAATGTGGCAATATTTCTCATATTGGCTGTTTTGGTCATTATTTTCAATGGGCAGTTTCTGATTAAGCTACAATTTAAAAAAATATGGGAATATTTTTTGGGGAATTATAATATTGGAAGAGCCACGACTTAGTGAATAGAATAATAGAAAATGGATCTGCTGCCTTGTTGCCACTTTACATCCAGCTTTATATTTTAATGTTTTATATAATTTTTCAACTGAATTTCCACTTTTGCTTTTAATCCAGGATCAAATTCTGATACCTTGCTTGCAAAGTAAGGCAGTGCTTTTCCATTGTCATCATTATACCTATTTATAAAGTATAAAGGCTGAATGCTTATTTACAGTACATAAAGAAGTGGCAAGTATGTTTTTCATGAAACATGTTGTGCTGTGGCTGCTTGGAGACATTTGAGCATGCTGCATGAAACATCACTTCACAGGATATAGCATTAACTTTTGCTCTCTTCATGTAAGTTTGAAAAACGAAGTTATCAAACCTGCAATGCAAAAGAACTTCGTTATAGAAGTTAGATTAAACCTATCACTAATTATAATAATCATATATAGAGAGGCAGTTTGGTCTAGTGCAGAGAGACTGTGAGTTCAAGTCCTGCCTTTGCCATGAAAACCAGCTGGGTGACTTTGGGTCAATTATGGTCTCTCAGCTCCACTTACCTGGCAGGGTTGTTGTTGGGGGAAAAATAGAAGGAAGAAGGTGATGTTTGCCACCTTAAATTATTTGTAAAAATAATAAAGGCAGGATAAAAATAAATTAAAAAATTACAAATTGGAGGTATCCTTATAAAATGTAAATATATTTCCTATTTTAACAAATTTGACTATGATTTGATTCAGATCAGAACAGCGAACTATGAGGAACTTTAATATAGCTTTAATATGTATGACAAATGCATGTTAATTAAGTCCGGTTTCACCATACAGGAACAATTGTTCCATGGAATTCATAAAGGAGAGCGATATTATATGCATTTGCAATCAAAATTTAGTAGGCTTTCTAAAAAGAAGTAGCCTCCATGAGATGATTAGCAATATTAAACCTCAGTGTTCCTGACCTGCATATGTGTGTGTGTGTATACCACTTTTTTTAAAGGAAATCAAGGTAATAATATTTCCTTCTAATAACCTTTTTGTCCTTTCACACGTGCCTTTGAGATAAATATAGTGATGGTTTAAGTTTAGACCTAATAGATTTTCATGCCAGATTTGGACTGTATCACGCCACTCCTTAATTCATTCTAAATAATACAGTTAATATAATTTATTTTGGGGTAACTCATCCGGTGTCGGCTGTGTCTAGGTGTGTCATTTTGGTAATTGAAGAATGTGTTAACAATGAAGAAATCATTGGTTTGGCGGAAATGGATAAGTTCTTCACTTGATTCATGTCTGTTTCCAAGTCCATACAATCCAGTAACACTTTCCTCCTAACTATTTCTAATTTTGGCCTTCTGGTCTCTAAGCACAAGCAGCACATCCTTCTGTCAATTTCAGATTGAACTTAAATAACTTAAAAATATATTTTTCATCTGTGTCAGAGGTCAAAGGAAAACATTGGGTGATAGTTTCACTAAAATCATCTTCTGACTCAAAGTGTCCAGTTCCAGTACATTTCAATTTGCTGATGCCTAAAATGTCATTAATTCATTTCTGCTGCTGCTGTGTTGAGCTCTCTCATATTCATGCTTATTACCTTTCAGTGTTCCTACTCTATTTCTGTTTCTGCAGCTTCAGATTTTTATTTCTCCAACGGCACATCAGTAATTAGATGTTGCAAAGGGTTCATTTGACCATGTCATAAGCTTCATCAATACTCCAAAAGATTCTTAATTATTCTACAGTAGCATATTGACTTTGAGACCTATCATCCAGCAGTATAGGTAGTCCTCACCTTATGACCACAATTGAGTCCAAAATTTCTATTCCTAAGTGAGTCCACTATTCCTTTGTAAAGTGAGTTTTGTTGCAACAGTTGTTAAGTGAATCATTGGAGTTGTTAAGTTAGCAACACAGTTATTCAAGCTTGTCAGAAGCTCGTAAAAGGGGATCACATGACACCGGGACAATGCAACCATCATAAATATGAGTCAGTTGCCAAGCATACAACTTTTGATAATGTGCCCATGGGGATGCTGCAGTGATCATAAATGTGAAAAACCGTCACAAGTCACTTTTTCAGTGCTGTTGTAACTTTTGAATAGTCATTAAATGAACTGTTGTAAATTGAGGACTACCTGAATATTGTCAGTCCTTTTATATTGTCTATCCATATGGTTTTCTTGATAAAATATAGGAGTGGTTTAGCATTGATTGATTGCTTTGTCTTGAATTTAAAATTAGCTCCTATGTATCAAGAAACAATGTATTTTCGCTTTGGTACTAAATTGTAGCCTGACGAGTAGAAATCCGTGATTCCAGAACTAGTGTGGTTATCCTTCCTATCAGTAGCTGATGCCATTCAGGTGTCTTGTTATAGCTTCCTACCCAATGTGTAGAGAAATCAAGTCCTATAATTGGGTCCTATGCGGAGAAGGGCGGTATATAAGTTTAATAAAGATAAAGTAGCTGTCAGGCACAAAGAATCAGAACCATTTGTGTAGATTGCAGTATAAACGATTTATTGAAGCCTATGCACAAGAATCTGCTCAACTAACAGTCAGCACTAAATTGGCGCTAGATAAAGACAAATGGAATTCAAGTGGGGTGGACTTAGATCTCTTGTGACAATGCAAGGACTCTAAACATGGAAACTTTAAGACTTGACTGACTGAGAAATTCTAGGAGTTGAAGTCCTAAAGTTTCCAAATTTGGAGACCCCTGTTCTAAAGTGATGATGCATTTTGCTCCACCGCTCCAGCTCTACCTGCTCTTCTTTGGCTAAATGTGTTATAGATTTTTCAAGGGGGTCCCTTCCCAGTCCCAGGGTGTTCACCACCTTCCCTGGGACTATGGAACATCTCCTCTGTTCATTGCCTCTCCGGGGCAACTTTACAGTTGGAACCAACCGACCCGATATACAACCTGTCAGGCAGCTTCGGCTCAGGAACTTCCCGAGTCTGCTGCCTCGCTGCTGCACCGTCCCTCGGAAGTCGCTCTACCTGCTCTTCTTGTACAGTCACACCTATTGGTATGCCACTTCTTAGATCCAGAGACAAACAAACACACGCGCACAAATTGGTAATAATATAATTGTCATACCTCTTCAGTCAAAATTCACATGCATGAAATCTTCTCTTAGACACTCCCAGCCTGGCCTTCCGAACTCATCAGAAAGCTAATTTGCTCATTTTAAAATGATTTTCATTTTCTCAGAACTGCCTCTCTGCTTATTATACTCTGATATCAAGGTCAGGCTTCAGGTACCATAACAAGAGCACTCTTTGCAAATACATATTTGTCTATACATGTTCCAAATTGTTAAGCTACTGAGCAGCATAGATTGCCTCAGTGTGCAGCTCATCCTTTAAAAAGCAAATCATAATTAGCCACTTTATCACACTAGTAGGGTGTTCTAAATTATAATTTTATTAAGCACCCAATCAGAGATCACAACACTCTTTGTTGCAGTGAAGCTAACTAGATTGAGAAAAATATATCTATGTTGTTTCAAATTTATGAAAATAAATACTTGGGTTGAAATCAGAGTGGTAGTTTACTTTTGGCTCTTAAACCATCATTTTAATTGTCATTCAGTAATTAGTTTTCTCCTTTATTGCAGCCAATTACAAAGGGAAAGAGAGAGATGACTCATACTGAATTGAATTCAAATTATAATCTGTCTTCTCTCCGTTTGTACAATGAATATAAATGGAGCAAGGGTATTTTTAAGACATGCATAAGACAATTTGCATAAAGATGTGTAAAAAACCTACAGATTTTAATAGCACTGGGACAGAGGGAACTGGCCCTGCTTCTAAATGTTTCTTATAGATAAAAGAAGCTTAAAACGTCTTTCTATTGATCCCTTCTTTAATCAAACCCTATATATATAATATTAAGAGATAACAAGGATGGGGAAATAAAGCTATTACTTAGGAATGGAAAATGGAATATACATAGATCATACTTATTAAGAAGTATACCAAAATTCTATGTTTCTCATGTAGTTACTTTTATGACCCAATCTATGGTGTCTCTATTTACATACATTACTGGTGCAACATGGGACGAGACCACTTGGAAATCACATATGTGAACTAATGCTAAAATATGAATCACAGAATATATGTATTTAGAATCACACTTTCTGTAGGGATCTCATATTTTCTTTGTACAAAATAATACTAAATGTTAGTATTTAGTTTTTGATATCTTTGTTGCAAAATTTGAACAGGCACAATATTCTTACATGAAGGAAATAAAATCTTAGTACTTAGTACATATAAAGTTGCAAAAAATAGTGACTGCATCATTTTCCTCCAGCAATCAATGTTAGTTATGTCCTTATTTTTTAATTATTCAGAAATCACTAATAATTATAAAGTTAATTTTGGCTGAGTCAGACAGTGCTTTGCATTTCCACACCGGAGGATGTCTATCATACTATTCTCTGAAGTGCAGAGTGCAAAATAATACAGTTAGAAGAAGGAGTAGTTTCACCATGAAACCAAATTTAGAGAGAAGGGGTGCACCCCTTCAATAGAAAGTCATGGAAAAGGTAGAAGTCACCTGTCAGGGATGCTTTAATTCTGATTTCATTCCCCTGAGTGAAGGAATGTAAATGATGTTTTGGAACCCAATGAATCTCTGGTTATTTGTTTTATACAGGAATCCAAGTAAGTCATAATAGAAGCAATCCTTTTTTTTAACAAATAAAAGTTTCAATTCTTTATCTTCTTCATTCCTGCCTTGCATCTTGCAGAATATATACTAGTGCTAGTATGCTATCATTATGATATACTTTGATGTGTGTGTATGTGTTATAGAGTATGGGGCTTTTTGGACTGTGTGTATGTGTTGTGCCGCCAACTTTTGTGCAGCATTCAAACATTAGAGGAAATACTGTTTCCTTCCTGATTGAAGCCTGAAAGACGCACACAAACAAAAACCGTGCACCAGCACATGGACCTGCTGAGGCAGAGATATTCCAGCTTTCTCTTTCATGTGACAAATTGAAAAGTAGCTACTTGAAAAGTAACTAGCACAGTTTTTCCATTGACATCAGAAAGCTATAGAGCCTATTAGGAATTGCATTCTCTGGAGAGCCGGTCTTGCTAGCTTATTGAAAAGATACCCTGGAACGGTTTCCTTTCAGAGATCTGTTCACAAGAAATGGTTCCACTTTGCAATGTTGTGTCGTAGGTCTACTTTTCAAGTACTGTAAGCACACCAGCCTACTCGTTTCAATAAAAGCCAGACAGTTTTGTTTGTAACTACGGTCTGATTCTGACGCGGTAGACTAAGTGCAGTGGCCCTGAACCTTTTGGGTACCAGGGACTAGTTCCATGGAGAAAGGTTTTTCTGTGGACCGGAGGGGGCATGATTTTGTGTACTGTCTGCATCCTGTGAATGGGGCTTGACTTGTTTGTGTGGACTGGTTGCTGCCATGCTGCGGACCGGTGCCGGTCCATGGACTGGGGATTGGGGACCCCTGGACTAGCGTTTTCCCAGAAAGTCCCAGTTGCTGTTGTGTTGATCCAGAAGCAGCTCATGGAGAAATCCTTTTTATCTTCTTATTTCAGAAAGACGTAGATGACTCTGTCCATGCTGGCATAGCTTTTGTCCTCTTATCGGGATGTGATATAAACAAAACTGGAAGACTGGGCCATCAATCATCTTTCCTTTTCTTCCCTCTCATTTTAGAGCTCATCTGTATCTCCATCAGCAAGTTTTAGAGCCTCTGAGAAGCACAGAAACTCAACAGACTACTCTTCTGAAAGCAAAAAACAGAAGACAGAAGAAAAAGAGATAGCAGCTCGTTATGTGAGCAAAACCATGTATATTTTTCCCAATTATTTGTTATTTCGTACTGCTGATAAGGATGCACCAGTTTCACCTCAGAGTTTCTGACTGTTCTGCATAGGCTAAAAAGGGGAATCCTTCATTTTCTCTCAAAGAACCCTTGTCGGCTGAATTTACATCAGGAGAAAGAAAATATAGCAAGCTTGGCCTTGTTCCTCAATACAGATGCCTTCCATGTTGAAAAACATGCCAAAATGGAAACGGCATCATCTCCTGGTATTCTCTTTGACAAATACGCAAACATTCCTAACGCTGCTGCCTTTCTTTTTTATACATTAAATTTATATTCTGCTTTTCTGTTTAACCATATAGCTATTCTTTTAAAAAAACAAAACAAAAACTTAATTCTAAAAGCAACCTATAATTAACTGACTGGTAAAAAATAAATGTGTATTTACTGATCTTCTAAATGCTGGGGTTAAGTTTTATAGGCTTTTTAAAATGCCAAATGCCTTTCCCCAGAAAATCATTCTGTAACATAGGAGTGATGCAGGAAGAAGTCCTCTTCCTCACACCAAATAGAAGAGCATTTTCTATTCAGAAGAGTCTTTCTACAGATATCAACATTTAGAGTAGTTTGCAGTGGGAGAGATGATTCTCAGATAACTGGGTTTTAAAGTGTTTAGTCAATACCAATACCTTAAAGTCTGTCAAACAAGCAGTTCTTTCGTTATAATATAAGCACTGGGTGATTCCTGTTCTTTACTTAGTTATCTATCTGTTCAGATGCTGCATTTGCAACATCCAATTACAACTTCCAGAAATATTACATGCTAAATTAGAAAGGAAGGGATACTCATTGCAGACGTAAAATTCCTGATGAGCAATCTGATGAGATCGGTTTTCCCAAGTTCCTTTTTCGTAACCTCATCCAGATTTTGATTCATCCTCTATAGTCTGTGTAACTCCAGGAGCAATTATCTACTAGCCATATATTTAAAAATATAACCGTGGCTTGTTGTGTTACAGTCCAAGGGCAGCTATATGGATTAAATGAATTTTAACATGTCCTAACTGATGTTTCATGTTTTGCACTGCATTTCTAGAGCTCTTTATATTTAAAGGAAAAGCGTAGTTTTTGACAAAGCAAGTATTTTTGAGTGCTTAACTGTTTTCTTCTTCAATGCAGGATAGCGATGGTGAAAAAAGTGATGATAACTTGGTGGTTGACGTATCCAATGAGGTATGTGCAATATTGCTTTGGGAGCCATAGTTTATTGCATGTATTCCTCAGGTAACATTGAGTATGCTTAGAAAACAGAGGAGAGCCATGCTGGAGGTGGTTGATAGACTAATAGCAGATCCTACTTCAACCGATGCACACTTTGTTCCCTCCCTCTCCATCTTTTTATCATAACATTTTATTGCTATATAGATGTGTATGGTTTATTGCTCTTAACTTTGTAAGTCACCCAGAGTTGCCTTGTGGCAGGATGGGTGAATCTATATAATAATTTTTTTAAAAAAGTTTTTCATTAGTGTAATAAAAAGGAATCACTGTATTAATCCATATCTTGAGATGGAAGTACAATTTCATTGTGAATAATGGTTTAGGCAGGCAAGGAAATATAGTAAATATATCATTCACTATGGGATGCAGTCGCAAAGGAGCCATATGTTATTCACTGGGCCAAGTAGGAGACCTTGATGATCATTACACTTCTTTTTTAGGATCCATCATCTCCACGAGGCAGCCCAGCACATTCTCCAAGGGAGAATGGCTTGGACAAGGCTCGTCTACTTAAGAAAGATGCACCAATTAGCCCAGCCTCAATAGCATCTTCTAGCAGCACTCCTTCTTCCAAATCCAAAGAACTTAGCCTTGTAAGTGACTGTACAATCCACATTCATCTTCATAACTGTGTGTTCACCGTTGTGTATCTAACTTGAGGTAGAAGATAATGAGATGTGTCCCAGTAGTACATCATAACCCAGTAGTACATCATAATATAACACTAAGTTCAATATATTTCTACCCAAAAAAAATATATTTTGCACCTCAGGATCTTTTGGAGTGATAGAAAGTATTTATTCAGCTAGTCAGGTCTGAAAATAATGTATCTATCTTTCATTGTATTTTTTCCTGTCAGGAAGCTTGCTATTCTGTGAATAAATAAGAGTACACAGGGGTTCTTTGAACCTTATTTTATTTTATTTTGGTATGACAATTTATAGTAATTTTAGCTTCCTGCTTGGTTGTGATTTGGTTCTTGGCTTTATTTGTGTTACTTGGCTATATTCAGCTACAGTCATATTCTGCCTAAAAAACAATATGTCATTTACAATAGCCTTTCTTTTCTTGCACAAGTCACAATTCAGAGAAAGGCAGCTTGCAAACCCAGAACAGTACTGACTTCCTTTGATTTATATTTTGTGTGTACATATGAACTTGCATAAGAGAGACTAGTTGTTTTTCTAGGATCTCAATCTCCCACAATTTCATCACAACTAGTCTGTTCACCTGAGATTTCCACATGAATGTTTAATACTGAGGTTGCAATTTGGTGGCAGTTTTACATGTAAGTTTGATGTTACAAAATTGTCACCCAGTCTAAGGAGGATAAGGCACAGATATCAGATAGCATTCATATTTTTTCTTTTTTAAGTTTTAATATGCTTAGTTATTAAGGGAACATCTCCATGTCAAGTTTAACTCTTAATAACACAATAAATACATCCCTGTTTTTCTGTAATTATGCAGAAATATCTTGCTGTTGTCATCTTCTGGGTTATCCTTCAAATAATCTCTGTTACATGAATGTTGCTAATCCAGCATTTCCAAATTTTAATCAATAATATTTTCCTTGAATAATGTATTAATAATAGAAGAGAGCTGGTTTGGTGTGGAGGTTACGATATCAGGTTAGAAATAAGAAGAATGTAAGATCCAATCCTGCATTAGACACAAAGCCAGTTTGGGTGACTGTGGGCCAGTCACTTTTTCTCAGCCCTAGGAAGGAGGCAATGGCCAACTACTTCCAAAAAACCTTGCCAAGAAAACTGCAGGGACTTGTACAGGAAATTGCTAGGAATCAGGATTCAAAGTCACCCTCTAAAAAAGGAGTCAATATGGGGCTGGTGGTCTCAACCAGGAGTTAAACAACACTGTTACACATTTAGGAAATTAATAGGATAGACTTAGTCAAATCACTATACTATTTTTCATAAAAATTCAGAAATATGTTACAGGACGATAGATTGCTATTTAATGTAAGCAAAATATCATAATGAAAAAGTTGACTAGAATCATATAGTATATAACTTGAAAGATAGTTAACTTCCTTCTGCTGCTCAGTTTCAAGCAGAGGCTGGATATTCATCCAGCAGGGATGCCTTGATTTGGCTGCTACATGAAATTTAAAAGATGTCTTCTAATTCTGTGATTCTATGTCTCATTTATTCAGTTTTAGGTAGACTCTATGTAAATATGCATGATCTGCTTAGCAAATATGCAAAGGAATTATGACAATCTAAAGAACTGAAGTAATCTAGTAAGGGTTTTTAAAGGTATTACTTGTTTAGTTATGTTGTATAGTTATAGTACCATACTCTAGTTCAGGGTTTCCCAATCTTGACAACTTTAAGGCGGGTGGACTTCAACTCTCAGAATTC
>JANHFO010004170.1:284382-300936 GCA_032468095.1 Pareas carinatus
GTTATTTAGTTATTTAGTTATTTAGTTATTTAGTTATTTAGTTATTTAGTTATTTAGTTATTTAGTTATTTAGTTATATGTCGCCCCTCTCCA
This sequence comes from Pareas carinatus, assembly GCA_032468095.1. Lineage (NCBI taxonomy): Eukaryota > Metazoa > Chordata > Lepidosauria > Squamata > Pareidae > Pareas > Pareas carinatus. The sequence goes on from JANHFO010004170.1 coordinate 284,476, forward strand.
GAGACTCAGGGCGGCTCACAATCCATTAGATCATGAAGCAAAATCAATGGTCCCAGGCCTACCAGAAAAGCCAAATTCTTCACCACTTTCGGAAGGCCAATAGAAGTATTTCTTGCTGAACATTATTTTATCTATTTTTTCAAAGATTATTATTTCTTGAAACAATTTCCCTTTCTCTTAATTATTCCTGGATTTCTTTCCCCTCCCATCACTTGAGTTGAGTCAGTTAATTCTGAGCCTGGTGGAAAGGAATGAGCTTCTCTCCTCATTTTTTCTGTCTTTTTTTTTTAAAGAAAAGACAAAACATTTCCCCCCCTATCCAACAGAAAGAGAATGTTTTAGATATAACCTTCATGACCCTAAGCGATACCTCACCAATTCTGGCTGACTGTCAGTGAATGTGTCTATCGGCTAGTCTTCCCGTTTACAATATAGACCTTTTGACAATCCAAGCATACGGTGTCAATAGAATTGCTTCCATCTCTCTGTGTGTTGATTCTCAGGAAAAAAAATCCTCTTAAAGGTTGGTTACACAGGATATACCTTAATAGACTTCAGCTTTAGCAAAGCCTCCATGCGCTTAGCATTTTTATTTATTGTCATTTGTATTAGTTTGTCTGCAAAAGATGGTAAAGACCACCTATAGTAGTCCCTCAAGAATCTAGAGGTTATAGCCAAGATAGAACATCTTCCCTCGATACTTCAGCTTGTCCCACTTGTTCCATTTTTAGCCCTGAGAAATCCAATTGTCATAAAGTGATACGTTTGGTCTGACTTTGCTTTTGTGTGTTGCATGAATACCGCCAAATGGAGTGTGTTCAATAAACCATGATGAAACAAGCCATAGTTGCTGCATCAATTTAATCTTTAGGTCTCCTCAAGGGTTAAATCATATTGCTGTTTAGTACAGCTTGTTTTGTCAAATCCTAGAAATAATGGGCCCCTGATAGAGTTTCTCATAGGTACTTCACGCTCAACTCTACTAATTTGAATTCTGCTTCTGGCAATTTCAGAACATCTATTTTTAAAAGAAATATAAAAACATAGGGAGGTATTTATCCCATATTAAAAGAGCCAGCTGCCTGTTAAATGTTTGCATTATAAACACTCCTGGCTCATTCTCCTGGGTTTGGGAAGGGAGGTAGCAGAAACCATCGGAATATTATGTTTTATTCTGCATTACTTTCAATCTGCAAATGAGAACTCTGAGGACATTTATATATTTGTTTAAAACATGTATTACAAGAGTCTTGTAATGATTTCCTCCCACAGAGCTGTCTTTCGATTTTGAGTGGTGAAAAGGGGGGGGGGGTAAGACTAGTTTGAGCTGTGGAAAGTATCTACTGCTAACTGGAGATGTGGGTGAATCCTGATAATATTATAACTACTTTATGCAAACCCATGATTCTGCCAGATTTGGAGTCAGGATTTGACATCTGTGTGCGTTCTAGTTTGCCATTCCATTGCCTTGAGTTTGTCACCACAACCCTAAAATATTTCACTCCAACCAGTGATGGGAAGTGCCAGTAGCTTTTTCTTGTCCTTCTAGTTTTTTCCATCCCTCTGCTTCTGGTGGGATGGACAGATGTGAAATCACCATGTGAAAATGGTATGCAGACTTGAAATCTGTTTCTTCCTGCATGCAGACGGCAGAAGATAGAATTGATAGCAAAGGCAGTGCTCTTTTCAAAGCCAGTGCATAAGTAGTGAATTTAACATTAAAGACAGATATTATTATTCCCCAACTGCATATTACTTTCCCCTTGTAATGCTGCATATTGGTAGCAGGAACCTCTGACATTTCCAGGCCCTGCTGGAGTCATTTGCATCTCTTCCTCCCTTTTGGGTTGTAAAAATATCAATTTTCTAACTCAAGTCTAAATTTTCCCCTGAAATGGGACATCATAGAAGGATTCAGGTTATTTGAATCCAACATTTCATTCTTTTCTGGCCATGTCATAGCTCTGACTCTTCACCTTTTGCCTTCTTCTAATATCAGAGCTCCCATATTAGAGGAATATAAGAGAATGGATGATTCCATCACATCTGGAATGAGAGATTCATTTTGGATGTGGCTTTCCAGAGCCAAAGTTATCTCTCCAAGCTTTCCGGGAGAAATGCAACCAATTTGCAAGTTTAGGAGATTATATTCCAGTTTAATTTTACTTCAAAGTGTTTGAAACCTCTGAAACTATTTAGTACCTTGGAGAGAAAAATATGCAGTTTCTTGAATGTTCTCGAAAGAAGGACCAACTGGAATCCCCCTTGGGTTTTGGACATGTCCTGGCCAATTTAGGCTGCTCTAATTGTGCTCCTGTTTTGTTGTATGATGACTTGCTTGGAAAACAATTCCAAAAGCTGAATTGTTAATTGATTCTTTCAACCCTTTCAACTGCTTTCTGCAGCAGCCAGATCAGGCATTTGCAGTCTCTTTTGTTTTAATATATCTCTCCCCCAAGCGCCCCCTCCCCGTTTCCTGCCTTTTTCTGCCTCACTCAAACTCATGGAATAAAATGGATGAGGGTGGCGGAGGCATGGTAGAACAAGGAGCTCTTTACTGCCAATATTTGTCATTTTTATTGACTTCGATATATTTCTCCTTTCTAACAGAGAGAAGGAAGAATGATGATGGAAATCAGTCTTCTGCAATCTGGAGCCTTGGATTTCAAATCTCACAATCCCCAGCCAGGATCATCAATAGATCTGAAGAGCTTCAGATTTAGGAAGGCTGTTGACATGTTGCAATGCCCTGTAGTAGGTTACAAGAGTATAATTCTATGCACAGAAGATTCTATTAAGAGAGAAACGTGTGTGTGCAATATGTCAGTGAAGATTTTCAATCATCCTAGTAGAATTGTCTGAAGGTTGTCTGAAATTGTCTGAAGTTTGAATCATTGCAACTGGGCTAATTCTTTTGCTGTTAGTTTGAAAGACATTTCACTGCCCATCCAGGCAGCTTCCACAGTCAGAGCAAGGCAATTAGGGAGAAAGTCATTGAAATATATCAACTCCTGCCACACCAACCTCAGGGGCTTTCTCCCCAAAATGCATTGCAATATGTTGATGAAGATTCTCAATCATCCAGGTGGAGTGCTCAGAAGGTTGTCTGAAGTTGTCTGACAAATTTGTGTCAAAGTTGTGTGGGGAACAGAATTCATATCAATGGCTTCCACCTATCAGGAGACATCCTTTTCAAATATAAATTCATGTGTTCCTTCTTCAAAACCAGATTTGTTACCAACTATGTAGAGCTCTGAAGCATAATTTTGAAGTTTATATAATGACTGTTTCCTTAAAGACTATTTAAACTTTGATTAAAAATAGTAATTGAGAAAACATTTACTGAATTTACACATAACCTCTGAAGAAGGACACACCTTAAAACACACTGGGCATTTAAATTATCGGTACCTACATGAGTTTTTGTAAAAGACCTCCTATGCTATTCTAACTTTTGAATAGTTTTGGAGTTTCATATGCATCATGTGTGTTGTTTGTGTGTATAGAGGAGTGGAAAAGCAAAAAGAGGCAAGATCAGAGAGGAATGAAACTGGCAGCTGGAATACAGAGGATACAAATAATAGGGGAGCAGAATTGTAGGACAGTAGAAAGTCATTCTGGTCTTGCAAATCCTACTTGACAAGCAGGTGGTAATCATAGGAGGCCATACACACAGGTGCATTTGCACACCAATTGCACCTATTTCTGAATCAGGAGACTTTACTCATGGTGAATTATGCTTTTGTCAATTCCAAATTGGATTACTCTAAATGGGGTTTCCTTGAACATTTGAAAACGATAGCTGATTCAGTAGCATAGACATTTTTGGGGTGTTCCATGTGATACCTCTGCTCCATGACCTCCATTGGATCCCAGTGGGTTTACAATTCAAAATTCTAGTTGTCAGCTACAGGGCACAGGGTCGGATTATTGTTATGTCTCTGATTATCTTTTCACCCAGCCAGAACCAGCAAAGTCCTGATGTTCCAGGAGTTCTACCTTCTCTATCAATGCATTTGCTTTGTCGAACAGCAATTTAGATGGCCATGACTTGTTAAAAACCTTGATGCCCCATGGGAATTTGGCCTGGGAAGTTCATTGAGTCCAATGGGATGGTTATTTAGTTACTGTTACAGGGATTGCAGTGGAATGTGGTTTTCTTTTGAATTGCAATGGGATAAGGATTTTTAAAAAAAAATTGGCGTGTGTCTGTGTGCTTTGAGGGGAATAACCTTGTAGACTGCCACAATTCACTTTGAGTAAAAATAAAATGAAATGCCAACATGGCAGGGGTACAGGCAGTTGTGAGAATTCTGAAGGAACCTGATATGAAAGAAGGGTGTGGGAAGACTTCTTCTATGAAACCTGTAACAACAAAACATTTGCTAAAGATTGAATGGAAATTTCTATTCAGATTCAGAAGAATCCTAATCATAGACTATGCATTGCATATTCCTTCATTCCTTTCCATTTCTATGTGCTTTCATAATTTTTGCCCCAATGCAATCATTGTTATTCTGTAAGGGTTAATGCACAGATTGGGAATATGATACATGCCATATGTCCAATGTTCAATCTCCCCCATTTTTTGAAATCTCTAAATCTCACAAAATGTCATGTGCTAACCCACTAAGAATATGAAAGCCTTATATTTCACTGAATCTTGGAAGATTTTGACAGTCATGTGTGAGATTTCAGTAATGTGGGCACCTTAGCCATTTTAAGAAGGTTCTGGGGCCCCTTACTATGAGATGAAGCTATCATAGAAGCATAGAGCTGGGAGGAATCTCAGAATTCACCAAGTCCTGCAAACTACAAGATTCACCACACAATCCCTGATATATGACTATTCAGCCTATGTTTGAAAATTTCCAGTGAAGTGGAAGAAGCACTCCATGAAGTAAACTGCTCCACAGATTGAGAGTCCTTACTGTTAAGAGGCCCTTCCTTCTATGTAATCTGTATCTACATCCTTGAAGTTTCATGCCATTAGTTCTAGATTTTTTTTTCTGGAACAAGTCGGAATAAGTCTTAACCCTCTGTGATGTGACTTTGGATATTTGAAGACAGCTATTATGTTCCCTCTCAACCTAAATCTTCTAAAAGTTGAACCTACCTAGGTCTTTCAATCATTCTTCATATATCTTGGTTTTCAGTCTGTTTATCATGTTGGTAACTCATCTCTTGCTTTCAGCCTTGCAAAGTTTCTGTGAGGATAAAATGAGAGGAAGGGTAATATTATGATGGAAGAAATTAATGCATGTAGCAAAACCTTGTATTTATTATTTTTTAAAAAGAAAACTTCAATAATTTTTGTATTGTGATTAGGATTGAATCCATATTACAATTGTATCTGTTGAAAAAATTACCTTTAGAGCTGTCTAAAGACTGAGATATTAAACAACAGAGAAAAAAATGAAGAAGGAAAATGCACATTATTTTGAGATAGTCAGAATTCTAAATTATTAGCAACTTCATCACTGGATCTTTGCATCCATCAGAACTCTTTGTGTGATAAAAGGTAACACATTAACATTTAACCAGGGGAACGAAAAAAAGCATTCTTCAGAATTTACATTAAATTATGGAGTAAACTCCAAACAGGTCGTCTTAGAAATATATTATTATGCTCAGCGGTCCTGTCAGCTTACATGGAAACAATTTTACTTCTAATCATCTTCTGCTTTTATTAACTCTAGAATATATCATTAAAATTTCCACAGAACAATGAAGCTTAATAGGTGCTAATGCAATTGTGAATTGTGGTAATTGTCACCAAAACTAATCTCTGTTCTTTCCATTCCTGAGTGTTTATGCAAAATGAGTGTGAAAAAGCCAATGTACAAATTGAAAATTGTATAAATTGCTGAACTCTTTTGCCATATGCATGCTGTTTGGTAGAATTTTCTAGTATATAAGACAGAATCTTTTGATATATTGAGCTTCTTAAATAGATACTACAAGAGCTCAGTCATTAAAGGGTTTTGTAATGTTTGTAGTTTTGTAATGTGTACATTTATAAGAAATACATGTACCTATTGCTATAAATGTAAAAATAACTGAAATCAAAATTTCATTCTATAGTAAATAAGCACTTGTCTGTTAAAACTATCATATATGCACTGCAAAAATCTAGAAGACCATACAGTATTGGAAGTTCCAGCAGAAGATTTGCAAGGAGGGATTGGATAATCTTGCATACATTTTCCACTTAATTTCATGGAGCATAGAGCTCTGTGTGAGGTTATATATTTTCATTTACTGATTCAGTATTGTGCAGAATTAAGCAAGGATTTGTTTTAGTCCCTAAAGGATCACACTTGAGTTTTACTTTGTTTTGCCTTGTCCTTGGTGAGACACCTGTGTTGGCTAGGATGTTTTTTCTCATCTTCACTCCAATTAACCTTGAAAAGCAAATATTCCTTAACTTTGAGATGGTTTCATCACCACCTGGTATATGTAAAGACTCCTTAACCTTGATGTTCTCATTCCTGGCAGAAATCCTCAAACTTGAATCTTCATAGTCTCATTCTTGGAAGGAGAGTGAAGCGGTTTCAAGATAGGATAGATTTATCACTCCTGTCCTTCATTAAAATCTAGTGAAATGAAACATTGAAAACGGATGTTCTTAATTATGGTTCAGAACCTATATTACTTACTCAAATGGAACTCCAACTGAGAAAATACTGAATGTTTACTGGTTGTGGAGGAATTCACCTGCCGTATTTCTCTTGGCCCCCTGACTGACAGAAAGGCAAAGACCTTCTTTCTTTATCTCATTGTATTTCTCAGTATCCTTTGTTTGCAGTCTCTTGCTATGTTATAATGTTGTTTTTAGATACTACCTTGGAATATAACCTTACATTCTCATACTTTGTGATCATTGCTTCCAAGTCGAGAACAACCTATGACCTAACTCTGCTGGGCTGGGAACTCAGTGAAACAAACCACAAGATGGCAGCTTAGAGTTATGGAAAAATCTAGCTATTTGCTGCTATCTAATGGTTATCTGCAGAGTTGCAGATTCTGGTATCCTCAGAAGATGAAAATTGAGCCAAATAACAATATGTGATTGTATTATCATGCATTTAGAATGTTCTTACATATGTATATCATAGTTTTGTATTATAAGTTTGTAATAATGCTGCATATTACAGAAACAGGGTTTGTATGATGTCATCATCTAGCTTGTGTCATCGTGATTTACTGCAGATTCTTAAGCTAGAGTAAATATTTAAATGAATAGTTTTTCCTTGATTTCATGTTTGGACAAACAACCAGTATTCTTAGATGAATAAAATTATGATTATTCAACTGATACCTTTATGAGCTACTTGTTTGAGTAGTAGCTTAGAGATCAGCTTGATGTTTCCTTGGCCTGGTTCATGCACAGTGTTTATCTTGTAAGGTTTGTTTGTTTTTGGCTTAGAGTGCTACCTGACCTAGTGAGTGTAATTTGTCGACTATCCAAGGGTAGGTAAAGTCCATATGTGATGCTGTCAGACACCAGAGAAGTACAAAATAGGTGGAGTGGGGATTTAGAGGAAGTTGTGGAGAGGAGATTTTTTTATTTGAATAATTTGATTCCTCATCTCAAAATGGAAAGAAACCATGCTATCCATTTTCAGCTCTCCTGGTCATAAGATACTCTAAGAGTGATCAAAATGGGATGAGGCTACGCAGGAGATCTAAATCTCTGTTGTATGCCACTACATGTTGTGCAGATCCAATCAGCTGTGATTTATTTGAAAAAGTCATAGTTACACAAATGATGATCTCCCAATATCTATGAATCAGGACCTTGTGTTAGCAGAATTCTGGAGGAAATTAATTTTAATCTAAATAGTAAAGGCGGTACATATATCTTCTTAAACTAATTAATAGAGTGGAAACTTTAATAGATTAGCTGTTATCCCCCTGCACTCATTGGAATCATTCTCCTGTATAACAGCTTCCCAAGCCTGTAGCTTAGCTGCAATTATTCCCTCCTAAAAGGATTATTGAATTGAAGGTATCAGTAGAATATCCAATGAAGCATACAAGGGACAACTAAACGTGAATTGAGAGAGAAATTGTTGGTAAGAGAATGGCTAGATTCCTTAATTACAGTATTCTACAATGTATTTTGGTACAGATCTGACTTGCATGTTCTAATCTCTAATTCATACCATCAATATTCATTCAGAATAGAGTTGGAAGGGACCTTGGAGGTCTTCTAGACCAGTCCCCTGCTCAAGCAGGAGACACTGTACTATTTTGGACAAGTAGTTGTCCAGTCTCTTCTTAAAAACCTCCAGTGATGATACACCCTCAACTTCTGAAGGCAATCTGTTCCACTGGTTAATTGTCTTCACTGTTAAGAAGTTTCTCCTTAATTCCAGGTTGGTTCTTTCCTTGATTAGTTTCCATTCATTGTTTCTTGTCCTGCCCTCTGGTGCTTTGAAAAATAAATTGACCCCTCCCCTCTTTGTTGGAGCCTCTCAAATACCAAAATGCTTCTATCATGTCCCCTCACCCTAGCCCTTGTTTTCTCTAGATTAGCCAAACCCAAATCCTGCAACCGTTCTTCGTATGTTTTAGTCTCCAGGTCTTTAACCATTTTAGTTGCTCTCCTTTGCACTTTTTCCAAAGACTCAACTCTTTTTTTTTGTATTGTGGTGACCAAACTAGATGCAATATTCCAAGTATATCCTTACTAAAGCTTTATAAAGCAGTACTGATACGTCATTTGATTTGGTTTCTATGTCTCTTTTTGCATTCTATTCAGGGCTATCTCAGGGTCTGGTTGAAAACGTCAAGATGGCAGCCGCAACACTGTGGGTGAGCTGGTGGAGCTTCAATTGCACTATTGCAAATATCTTTATTCTTTTTAAACCCGTTCTGGGTACTCAGTTGATTGTACTTTTGCCCTCACAATGAAATGAAACTAAGAAAATGAAGGGAACAGCAAATATCATAAGCCCTGTTTATCTCTTGGTAGCTTTTCAAAAATGTGTTGTTGAATCTTAATTTCCATCTTTAGGCTAAATTTGAGGCGATTTCCCACCTTTCAGCAGCCACATGCTAATAGTTCCCCTTTCTCCTCTTTTCCCTTACCGATTTATTTGCTTTCAGATTGCAGAACATTGCCTGAAGAACCAATGTGAGATATTTAAATTCCATCACCATGTTTGGATGACAGTGACTGTAATGAGAATTGGGCACAACATGAATATATTGTGATGACAAGCACTGCGAATGCAAGACTGTGAAACTGACAGCCATCCTAAGCTTATTCTTTGCCATTAAAAAAAAAGTGTTAAATCTTAGAAGCCAATTCCTTGAGATTTGCCTGCTACCTTCCTTGGTGCCAGATTTACAAAAAGTATTTATACATTCCATCTCAGATTAAAAAAAAAATCAGTGAAAGCTTTCTGGCAGCTTTTTTTTTAAAAAAAACTTTAAAGGTTAGCCTTTATGCTAGTTAGCATATCTATTCATGTCTCTATCATTTCATTGAATTACTCAGCTGAGCTTGCACACCAAAGCCAAGAAAGGAGACAAGGAAGGAAGGAAGGCTGGCAGCATTAATATTTCATTAATCCAACATTCAGTTTTTTTAAAAGAAAGAAAGAAAAGAAACTGCATTTGAATTCTCTTGAAATGTGAATTCTGATCACTCCTAAGGTGGAGCGTTGCTCATTGGCCTTGCCTAAAAACATGATTATCAAGAGCGGTGTTGGCACAGTGGTTAGAATGCAGTATTGCAGGCTGACTCTACTCATTCTGATGGACTTCAGAACTGATGGAGTTCTGATGGACTCAAGGTTGACTCGGCCTTCTTTCCTCCTGAGGTCAGTAAAATGACGACCCAGCTTGTTGAGGAAAATAATCTGACTCTGTAAACTGCTTAGAGAGGGCTGTAAAGCATTGTGAAGCAGTCTAAGTGCTATTGAATGCTCCCACAAATGGTTACTCAGTCAAAAATATTGTGGGTGTTTGTCTCCTTTTACACTTGCTCCATGTTTCCTTAGGATTACCCTAAGGTAGGACTTGCCATGGAAATGTTTCCCTAACATTTTTTTATAATTTTGAAATTCACAAGCTCCTGCAGGCCATAAAGAACCTTCAATGTAAGTTTAATCCTCTGCTACAAAATAAATCGGATTTGGGGAGGGAAGGAGGGAGGGTTGGAACAGATTCTAGATGCCAATTATGGAATTAACAGGGATATACAATCTTCTTGCCTTCTTCAGCTGGATCAAATACGATGCTTTTGTCAGGCTAGCCTATCTTAAGTGGAGATGTACTTATGTGTGGAGACACACACACACACATAGACACACACATAGACACACACACACACACACACGTGCGTGCACACACACACACAGAGCCGATTAAACCTCCCTACTGAAAAACTGAGGCTATTAACATATTTTAGAATTAACTTTTTTCCCCCCAGGAAGCAAGTTGTGATGAATGCTGCAGCTGTTGCCTGACAACAAATTGATTTGAGGCACTATTTATAAAGGATCAAAATGCAAGCTTGAGTAATTAAGAAGGCTTAGAGAAGTACTCCAACAGAGCATGCATTACTTGAGGAAATGATACTCTGGGTCTAACCCATTCATCCTCTGATTCCTTGGCCAACCTTCGCCACTGGCATCAATGAAAGAGGGAAATCCAATCCCACCTCTCTCCTTGACTTTCATGCTCCATCCCAGTCTAGGAATGGCAGGAAATAAAGAACAATTCAGATTGTGCCAAGAATTTATGAAAGTGCTAGTGAAAGGTTTTGGGATTGTACCAAAGGATATAGTATTGGATAATGTTTTTCTTGAATGCATATGTACATCTGTCAAAATAATACTTAGCATCTCCATGGATGGCAGTGCTACCGTGTTTCCCCGAAAATAAGACACTGTCTTATATTACTTTTTGCTTCCAAAGGAGCCCTAGGTCTTATTTTCGGGGGGTGTCTTACTTTTCGGGAAACAGGGTAGATCGCCCACCCCCACCCCTGAAAAACACCTGGTTTCCCCCTCCCTGCTATCCCCGGCCACTCCTTACCTCATGCAGAATAACTTCTGCAGAGAGATCGGTTGGCTGAAACCTCCAAGGTTCCGAATTCCCGCTCTTTCAATCAACTGTAAAGCGCTTTGGGAGCGCTTGCGCGAGAATTCGGAGCCTGGAATCAGCCCAGCCGCATGTGCCTCGCTGCCCTCCTGCATGAAGTTATTCTGCAAGAGGTAAGGAGTGCCCGGGGATAGCAGGGAGGGGGGAGCCAGGTGCTTTTCAGGGGTGGGGGTGGGCGATCTACCCTGTTTCCCGAAAAGTAAGACAACCCCTGAAAATAAGACCTAGGGCTCCTTTGGAAGCAAAAGGTAATATAAGAGTGTTTTATTTTTGGGGAAACATGGTAGCACTGCCATCCATGGAGATGCTAAGTATTATTATCACAGATGTACAAAATAAGGCATCCCCTGAAAATAATATTTTCAGGGAGGTCTTATTTTCGGGGAATGCCTTATATTTCTCTGAGAGGCAAAAATGTAGGTAGGTCTTATTTTCAGAGGATGTCTTATTTTCCGGGGAAACACGGTATATCTGATAGATTCTGTCTACCTAACCCTAGTAAAGAGAACATACTCTGAGTGAAGAGAAAATGTTCCACATATTAAAAAGTATGGCAGGAGGGACCTCAAAAGCAGCTATGCTCTTTGGGAACTCACCACTTGAACACCCCTTGAAGAGTGGATGGCTGCCATACCTATGATCTCATAGAACCTGTTAGTCCAGTGGTTCTCAAGCTTTTCTTCACCACCGACTCCCTTTAAATACCTTTTGTGGCCATGAGTCATGGCCATGGACCACGTATACTTAACTCAAGATTTAAATCATAACATTTCTTCAAGCCTTTGTGGACCCCCTGTGACAACATCATGCCCCCCATGGTCCATGGACCACAGGTTGAGAAACTCTGTGCTAGTCCAAGCCTGATTCATTTGGGAGGCTCTTAGGATCTCCTCGCTAAAGACTCATCAATGCCAGAGATGAAAGATATGTACAATACATTACATTTGTGTTTATTTACGGGTCTTGGATTATTGCATTTATGCCTACAATTTTAAGTCTCAGGTGGTCTTAGCATTGTTTAAATAAAAATAAATAATTTAGCCACATCAGTGTCAAACCACTATTTAATTTTTTACAGGTAAGATTTTCCTTATTTTATATGTACATGACAAGATGAATGTACTTTATGATTATGTATATATCTTATGATTGTAACCACAGTTTGTTTATTGTATGTATGTAGGTATAGAGCATGTACATTAGAGACAAATTCCTTGTGTGTCCAGACACACGTGGCCAATAAATTCTGATTCTAATTCAGATTCAGATTCTCCCACATTATGCTAACCCAAAACGAAATGTTCCATATTATGGACTAGTGTGATCAGGGCTACCTTTGGAGTAGGTGCCAAAAAGAGGGTGCCTATGACAATGCAATAGAAGACTCACCCATTTGTGTATGTGAGTGTGTGTGAATTGCGTGTAAAATTACGCAGTTGCAGCTGCCCTCTTGACTTTTTGACCTATCCCTGCACACATCTCTCAGTGTGACAAATGAGGGTATGGGAAATGCATAGTATGTGGGAAATATATGGTTTCATGAATTTGTAATTCTGACTCTGCAGAAAGCAACTTCCTACATTCTAAAAACAAATACATATTTATAAAAGTTAAAGATAGGACACTGCGACCATTTTGTGTAGTTATGGCCAATCTTTTAAAAAGTGATATACTGCAAGAGTTTGAGGGCTCTAAGCAAAGTGTCATTTGGCCACATAGGAATTTATTTTACAGTTTTTCTCACCATTTCACTTTCTTCAAAAGCCTGGCTATAACCGTATGGGAGTGAAAGCAGCACCCAAGCCAATCATATCTTAACTGCTGTCACCCACTGATCTTTAATTATATCTGGAAGACAAGCAATCTTGGATACATCATCTTCAGAACAGGCCATTCTAATAGCCTGGAACACCCAGTGATCAGGGCAATCTGGCTTCCTGCTCTAATTTTAGATCCCACGTTCTTTTTAAGAAACAAAGCCATCTAGAGGGTCACTTGCAAAGACTGTGAAACCAATGCTTTTCAATCGGAACCCTTAGCCAATCAAATATTTTGCTTCAGAGAAGATAAATACATTTTAAAAAATTAAAGAAGCACCATAAATGAGAAACAATGATTATATACAGATGGTCAAATATATAGACAACAAATAGTTGTATCCTTCTTGATGAAGAGAGCATAAATTTAAAATCATGGTTGGAATGTTGGATTGGGACCAATAAGATAAATGTCAGGTCTTTTTAAAGTCAAATTTGACTTCTGTGACTCTAAAGACACATTCACATAAGTTTCTTGGCAACAATAAATATAGAAATTGTTTGCTATTTTTTCTTTCTGGCACATATTTTTGACTTCCCAATTCAGCCTACAACATTACCTGGTGAGATTCCTTCCAAGTAATAACCAGATTTAACCCTTCTGACTTTGATGGTGGAGATTTGTTCTCTGAGCTTGTGGGCTGGTTTCCAAATGTTTTGAAGATAACATCTTCAGTGGAATTTAGGGAATGTCAAAGTTGGTGTTCTCCTGCTTATAAGTGCTTCGTGTGGTCAGTGGGTCTTGTGATGGGAGGGTCACTTCAACATCTGCTGAAGATATTACGTAGCCTGGTAATGGAAAATTCAGAAACCAACTTCATAAGCTTGGAGAATGAACCACCATCCTCATCCTACACCTGAGCTATAGATATTCACCACTATTGCAAACCTTTTAATTCTTTAAAATTAGCCAAGTTGACTAGGTGTTCCCATTTAGTTAGGTGGAACCAGGAAGATTTAAATTTAGATCCTGCCTCAGGGCAAAAAGGTCACTAAATGAAATGAAAATCTGTCAGGATCACCTCATGACTTTATTGAAACATGACTACAACAATGCTTCCATGAATTCCTTACAAGAAAAATAGGACATACATTTTATAATTGCTTCTCTTTGTATATTGAAAAAATGTATACCTCTACACCCAAGTTCATTGCAACTAGCTCATATCCCACCAGTCGATACTTGCATTAACTGGCTTTTTGTGCTTGTCAGAAGCCAACAAGGGCAAACAACTATGAAAGCCTATCTTGTGAATTTGGAATACTCTGTCTGATATTAGTAGGCTTGCTTTGTCACACCAGATGTATATGCATGAGTTCCTTTAGCCTGATGAGTCAGAAGAAATTACAAGAATTGGGATGTCTGATCTTATGAATATTTTTTTTAAAAAAGCTTTTGTTCCAGCATCAGTGGAAAGACCTTTGGAAAAAAGAGGAATGGTGTTGCATCTGTTGAAAAAGGGTCAATGTTGTTTTTGTTGAAGGAGACAAAGCAGCTTTCCTTGAAGTCTTTGTCTTTAAAATAGCTTTGTGTGTGATTAAAATAGATAAGCATCTGATTAAAAAGGTGTATACCTATTAAGTACTAAATTATGTGTGATAAGGGCTACCAGCAGGTGGTTTGCGGGTATTGACCTAACATAATGATCTAAGAAAATGTCCATAAATATCTGTCAGAAATCCAGATGCTGAACTTGGCAAGTATTTTTTCTCCTCTTTTTCAGAAAAAGTTTTGGCAAGAAAAAGAACTTGGCAAGTATTTTTTCTCCTCTTTTTCAGAAAAAGTTTTGACTCATGCCATGTTTCTTACAAAAGCCATAAGATCCAGGTCACAGGGATTATGTATTCTCCTTGACTTTTAGGTCTACTCAAAGAATTAGTGGTCTTTTTGTTGACTACATTTAGAATGTCCATAAAAATAAACTTGAAACTTTTTTTTACAAAAAGACACCTTGATTTTGATTTGAGTATAACTCCAGCCTCATATTCCTACGAAAACAAGGAATAATAAAATAACAGGATAGCAGAGTTGGAAGTCTCTGCTTGGAGTCTTTTAGTTTAATCCTCTGCTCAAGAAGGAGATTCTACACTGCTAATGGCTAACCTTTTTGGCACTAAGTGCCCGGATGAATCGCGGCTCATGATGACAATCACCCAGCACTGCTACACTCTCTTCTTGAACATGCGCTTGGCCCCAGGACATCATCGCCCGATGCCACTACTCTCTTCTGGGCATGCACATGTCCCCATTGTTAGGGTTATATGGGTTATGGTCTCTTTAAGCACCTAATTGGTTGGTTTACAAATGGCTGACTAGCTGAGTCATGCTAAGTCATGCTAATTGCTTAGAACCAGGATACTGATTTTAAAAGCATGAGACTTGAGAGCACTCTCTCTCCTTCAATATTCTACGACTCTGCTTTGCTTCTATATTTGATCCTGTGTGTTGCTGTTGAAGATTGCAGACCAACTTTGTTGGTGAAATTGCTGGTGAAGACTACTTGCTAACTTGGCTAGTAAAAGGACTGCTTGACTGTGGATGATAACTGGACTGTTGACTTAGAAAACTGAACTGTGTTTAACTTTCTGTTTATAAAGACTTTTATATCTACTGTACTCTTTCCTGTGCGATACTGGTTTCCATCACTACTTCCTAGCCCTCAGCATTTTTCGCTGCACACACAGTCTGCTTGTTCCTAACATTGGTTCTAAGCCTAAGGGGTTAACACCCGTGACATCATTGCCAAGTGCCACTACTCTCTTCTTGAGCATGTGCATGGCCTCATGACATCATCGCCCAGTGCCACTACTCTCTTCTGGAGCAGGCGCATGGCCCCGTGACATCATCGCCTGACGTCACTACTCTGTTCTGGAACAGGCACATGGCCCTGTGACACTATCGCCCGATGCCACTACTCTCTCCCTGAGCATGCTTAGTTCTGGACCGATGTTGGGGCAACTTGTTTCACGTGTCAACTGTGTGCCCACTGTGTGCCCACTGTGACATACAAGCCATAAGTTTGCCATCACTGCTCTATACCATTTCAGACAAGTGGCTGTTCAATCTCTTCTTTAAAATCTCCAATGATGGAGCACCCACAACTTCTGAAGGCATGCTGTTCCACTGATTAATTGTTCCAATTGAATAAATTCAGTCTGCTTTTTTATTTTTGTGAAAAATCTGTATATTAAAATGAAATCTAGACTGTACAGGAGTATTTGGGGTTTGAGATTCAGAATAACAGACTTGGAAAAGACCTTAGAAATCTAGTTCAACCCCCTGCACAAACAGGATATGCTATGCCATTCAGTGCTTTTTGGATGCAATTTCAGTCTTCCTGAAAGAGCAGTTCATAATCTGGACGTGTTCCTCTATTCTTACCTGTCATTGGAGTCAGAATAGTAGTTACTAGCTCTTGGTACCTGGGCTACGCTACCTGGGTTTAGTATAGTTAGCTATGGTAATAAGGTATTTTAGATAGATATTTGACTGGTTTGTAATATCAAGTGGTAGAAAAAGTTGCCT